>PJEM01007411.1:41385-96094 GCA_004023845.1 Helogale parvula
GCCGGGACCGGCCGAATGGGGGGAGGGGCTCAGGTGACTTAAGGGGAAGGAATGGCTCCCCTCGGGGCTCGCCAGACTGCTAGGGGTGTCGGGGACCGGGCTCCCACTCTCCTTTGCTTGGCCAGTGCTCCAGTACAGCCCAGTTGCGGAATTGTACTCTCCAGACCCTTGGGGTCCAGGTCCCTCTGTAGGGGGCGGATGCCGGCCCGTCCCGCCGCCTGACACCGCAGTCGTGGAGGCCACTGGAGAGGCCCAGGCTGAAAGCGGTGGCCTTTGCGGGGGGGAGCGGCGAAGGCCATCGGCCCCCTGTCGGGACTCCTGGCAGAAGTGGGGGCCGTCGCAAAAGGCCCCGGGGTGGAGGGTGGCTGGGGGCTAACAAGCTGGGACGGACGTCTGTCCGCTTCCCTGAGCCACGGGCCGAGCTGTGGGCTGGCGAAGCATCTGGCTGCCGGACCTCAGTTCCAAACCCTTGCCCATCAGTGAGCTGGCGGTCACCATGGCAATGCGGGAGCTGGTGGAGGCCGAATGCGGGGGTGCCAACCCACTCATGAAGCTGGCTGGGCACTTCACCCAGGACAAGGCCCTTCGGCAGGAAGGGTTGAGGCCCGGCCCTTGGCCTCCAGGAGCCCCAGCCTCTGAGGCGGTGAGTATTCTTGATGTAGAAACAAAAGCGGTTTGCCTGGGGTGGAGGGGCCAGAGGAGCGCTTTGGGATAACTGCTCTGTTTGTGTCATAAGTAATAGTTACATAGCTTAATGAGTGTTTACTTAACACGAGCACTAAGCATTTTACTTCCTAGGGATGAAGTCAGTCGTTTTATAGGTGAAGAAACTGAGACTCAGAGAAGTTTTGTGACTGGCCCAAGGTCATGCTAGATGCCAGAGCTGGAATTTTAACTCATGTTTAACTGAGTTATGTGTCTTCACCACCGTGCCATATTGCCCCTCGTTTCTTTTCTGTCTTAGGTTTCCAAGCCTTTGGGAGCAGCCTCCGAAGATGAGGTAAACACACCAGTCTCTTCTGTTGCATTTTTCTTTTGCCCCTTGTGTTTTTACTTGAAACTTGGGTCACCCACGTCTCAATCTTTGGACCCTCCTGGCCAAATGAGATTTGCCTTATTCCTTTTGCTTGCTTTTAAAAATGTATTCGTTTGAGCGTATCCAAATCTATAGTTTCTTTGCTTCCCTTTCCTTGTATTTGACATTTAGTAACCCCCCCCCCCCCCCCCCAGTCATTGTGCCCTATCTCCTGCTGAGTTCATGTCATCGTGTCTCTCCTGACAGTTGGTGGCCGAATTTCTCCAGGACCAGAATGCACCCCTTGTATCCCGCGCCCCACAGACCTTCAAGATGGATGACCTCCTGGCAGAGATGCAAGAGATTGAACAGTCAAACTTCCGCCAGGCACCCCAGAGGGGTGGGTCCAGAGTCCCGTGGGAGGGGAGGGCACCATTTTCTAGGACCAAGGGGGTTCTGTATTTGCTGCTGGTATTGGGGAATTGAGATGCAGAAGGAAACAAAAGGGACAGAGTGTGTTCATGTGCACTGAAGGTTCCTTAGACATGATAGAATGAGATGTATTTCTTTTTTTGCCCATCGTTCTCTCTCTTTCTTTTAAGCTCCTGGTGTGGCAGACTTGGCCTTGTCCGAGAACTGGGCCCAGGAGTTTCTTGCAGCTGGAGATGCCGTGGATGTAACTCAGGATTATAATGAGACTGACTGGTCCCAAGAATTCATCTCTGAAGTTACAGGTGAGGCTTGCATGGAGCAAAGTTCTCTTCTGTTCCTCTTCAGTTCCTCTTAGGATATAGACTGATTTTGGCTTCTGTGACCTTTCTGGATTCTTGACTCATTTCTCTAGGACACTGAACCCTTGGGTGATAAGAGAGAACTACAGAAACTTACATGAAGCAGGGAACTGGGTTTGAACTGAATAAAAGATTTTGGAGATTATATCTCTGCATCTCTTTATATCTGTCTTTCTAAAGAGAGAATGGGGGAGAGGACAAGGAGAGGGAACATGAGGGGTTAGGTACTTCTTTGTTATCTGGAACTTTATTACCGTAATTTTGTGGTGAGGAGCCACAGATTGGATGAATGGCAGTGTTGCCCAGGAAGAAATCATAAGCATAGCCTGTGGGATTCTGCCATTAAGTCATCTTGAAAGGGATTGAGGCCTTGGGAAGTGCAAATGTGGAGTTCAAGGGCCTGAAGTACAGGGTCTTAGAGGGCAAAGCCCATATCCTGATGATAATATAAAAATTAATAATAATAGCCACTGTTTACTTATCGTGTTCTGAGCTTTGTATTAAGTGCTTTAAATGCCTGATCTGTTTAATCCCCATGAGAACTCTTGAGGTAGCTACTGTTTTTATTCCTAGCATATAGGTAAGAAAACAGGCTTTGGGATTAAGTGACTTGCCAAAGCTGATTCAGTTTTGTAAGTGGTGGAGTTGGGATTTGACTTGGTTTGAATGATTCCAGACCCTGTGGGCTTAATTGTGGTGCTCGACGGTCAGGCCTGCTCCCTAAGCTCTCAGGGGCCCAGCCTATTTCTCCCTTTTCGAGAGGGCCCATGCTCATTACCTCCCTTGGGATTGATTCCTCTCCCCCAAGCCTGTCTGAATGGGGACATGGGGGAAGGGCATTTTCTTCAGCTTTCCTCTTCCCCATTGCTGTCAAAGGGAAGTACTTGTTAGCCTTTTTCCAGTTTAAGAAATTAAGAATAACAAGAGGTACAAATGGGCAAAGTTACAGAGATTCTAGACTCTCAGGGCATTCACCTTGTCATAGTTCTTAAATATTCCTGAGATCATTAATGGGACTTGATTGTTTTCTCCCTCCAGCATTTTTATTCTTTTAAAAATAGGGCTTTCTGTCTTTAGGAAAAAAAAAATTCCAAACCTAACAATTAAACCTCATCTTTAATAAAAGCTTTTGGCCTCTTTTAACATGACTCCCTTTCCCACCCTGAAGTTGGAGTTTAAGGTGCAAGAGCAGATGTTCTTGGTTTCATGAATAACGCCTTGCACTTTGGTCTTCACAGTTATACACCCAAAGTAGGTATTCCTTCCCTATTGAGTAGATAAAGAAACTGAGATTTGGAAGGGTTCCATACTTTATCCAGAGTCGTTCAGTGACCGAGATGATATTCACACTCCTGTCTTCCTGACTCTAGGCTCCATACTTAGAGCCATTACAGTATCATTGTGAATCTCCTCTGTGGAATTCCCCCAAGTGAAACTCTGAGCTGTAACAAAGATACTCTACCAGACCAACACCCAGTTTTCATACAAATCTTAGGCTTAAATGCTGTGTTTTATTGTAGAGAGACTTCTGTTGTAACGTGTGGGCATCAGTCAGTTTTGATTAACTCAGAAAAAAAAATTATTGCTACTGGAAGCATTGAGATGGATGAGGATTTTGTTGTAATGGCCCAAATTGCTTGTAATTAGTGAAATCTTCTTTAACCTGTAAGTGACCCACAATTTTAGAAAAACACGTTGGACTTGTCTTACCTGTTAAATCCTCTTTGGGAGATCTCTTCTCTGCTTTGTACGTTCTTTTGGGAGGCAGGGATAGGGAAAGCCGGAAAGGGAAGGTGAGCTGTCTGGAGCCCGCCTTCATGAAAATGCCCAAGTGCATTAGTTGTTGCTTTGTGTGTAGTGGACCTTCAGTATTTATTAAACAAACATATTGAGATCTGGGAGAAAGCTAAAGGAAATTAATTTGCTGGTCATTCATTGTTTTATTTTTCTCATAACATTTGTAGTTGATATTATATTGATGATACAGATTACCTAGTGCTTTATGGTTACATTGGCTTCAAGATAAAATGTTGTATGCTTTAAGTCCTTATTATTTTCAAATTCCTATTGTTAAGATTCTAGACTCGAGTTTAAAAGGAACCTAGATATGCATTTATTGTCTTGTTTTCATGTTCTATTTGGAAATAATGAATAGTTTCACTGGAAGTTGCCAATAAACATAGAGGAAGATTCTGTGTATCTTTCCGTTTCCCCAGAAGTAATATTTTGCATGACTGTTCTGTCCAATATCAAAATCAGGACATTGGCATTGGTACAGTCCCAGGACTTATTAAATCTCACCAGTTTGGCATGCCTTTGTGCGTGTGTTTATGGTTTTATGCGGCTTTATCACACGTGTGGTTGTGTGTAACTACCAGCACAGTCAAGTTACAGAACTATTCCATCGCCACACGAAGCTCATTTTTCAGTCTGCCATGTTTCTTGATGGAATCCACCTCCCACCCCTGCCCCTCAATCTCCTGGGCCAAATACTTCTCCATCTTGTGACTTGGCTGCAGGGATGAAATTTGTCTTTAAGGGGTTTAGAATTTAGACAGCCTCAGCTAACATGGCATATGCGGTCCCTATGGTAATCATGAGAGATGACCTGGCGCTTTCGTAGGAAAGACAGTATGCAGCAGTAGCAGATGATGAGGGCAGTAGGTCTCCCCTGGGGGCAGAGGAACCGGCTGTGGAATAAAAGGAGTGATAATCTCATCGTGCTGTTTTCTACTTTCCATATGGGTTTGCTGTGAGCAGACAGTAATGTTAATGATACCTAATATTTGTTACTCTGTGCTTTACACATGTGGTATCTCATTTGTGATATCAACCATCCCTATGAGGTAGCTACTCTTTTCTCTATTTTATAGATAAGGAAATGGAAACTTAAGGGTTAAGTAACGTGGACAGTGAATAAGAGGTGGCCTTGGGATTTGAGTGATCGAAGGCTGACTCTAGAACCTTCATTCTTTACCACTGGGCTCTTTAGCAAACTCAGAAATGTTTATGGATGAGGGTGGGAAGCTTTGAATTTTTTACTTTTGAGCTTGGGGTGTGTGTGCCTAGGTGGAAGGAACAATCAATAAGAAAGTGAGGTGAACATTCTGAATTGGATATTTGGTGTCTAGGTTGTTGGTTCTAACTCTACTAATTTACGTAAGCTAGGGCAGTCCCTTCTCCTTTGTAGGCCTTAATTGCTTCAATCTCAGGGATCTAAATGGATCTGATTTTCTGTAAGAATTTCTCAAAAAATAGTGTGAAGACCAATCAGAATTCTATTTCATTTTGACTCTTTGTTGGAACAGGTTTCCAATGCCAGAAAATTCTGAGTCTGACGGCAAATAGGGCCAAATACCAAATTATAGCTATTCGAGGATGACTTTTCTCACCTCTGGGATTTTTTTTCTAATCTGCCTCATGTCTCTTAAAGTCCAGATGCTTTATCTTTTTTCCGTTGCTTCTTATCCTTGAAGCATTTCACAAAAACAGCATTCTCTATAATTTGAGGAGCATTTGTGGCCAGAGTATGTTTCTGGAAAACACTCTAGTGGAGAGTAAGGAGGAGCAGTGGTTAATTTTCAACAGAATGGGAGGAAGGGACCAGGAGGCACTGAAGAGTCTACTTAAGTAATTTATGTCTCCATATTATTAGGTCTCCACTTTTGGGCTAACAGTCTAGTTGTGGCAAAGGAAAGAGAAATGTCTGTAAGAACTAGGAGGGGGTCTGGATAAAAATATTGAGAGTCTTTGAAATTAAGGACTCAAAAAAGATTGTCAACCACATCTTAATTTATTATATCAGTAATATTTATAGTTAGGTGTATTTTGAGAGTCTGTACCCTTTTTTTCCTCCAGATTTTGACATTATTCCCACATGTTGAGATTACCTTGTTGAAATTGTTCAGGCACAGTCTCAATTAAATGGAGTAGACAGTTCTGTTACACATTTAATACCGAGAGGAGAAATCTGCCTTCTCAGTGTTGAAAGCAGTGACAGATCTCCAAACTGGGGACAAAGATAGGATGACCATTTCAGTACGGACATGGAAAAGTGTGGATGCAGGGCGGGACGAAAAGCACACTGCTGGCCGGTGCGTCTGTGTTGACTCATTCTTTAGGCTCTCCCCGCCTCCCCCTTATTTTTGAGAGAGTGCAAGCTGGGGGGAGCAGCAGAGAGAGAGGGACAGAGGACCTGAAGCCTTCTCAGCGCTGACAGGCTGACAGCAGAGAGGCCGATGCGGGGCTTTAACTGAGCCAGCCAGGTGCCCCTCTTTAGGGCCCCTTTGAATAATGTCTTAGTGCTTTTTTTTTTTTTTTTTAATTATTATTTTCCCCCTGGCCTCAGAATAGTAAAGGACAAAGTCCTGGAGGTTGAGAAAGAGTTCAGTGCCCTCGTTAAATCTTTTGCCTTGCTATGTTTACTGTGATGTTTGTCACGAGAGCTTCTGGGACAGTTCCTAGAATTACACTTAAAAAACATAGCCTTAAAATGAATCAAAAGTGAGCGGCGCCTGGGTGGCTCAGTTGGCTAACCGTCTGACTCTTGATTTAGGCTCAGTTCATCATGATCTCACAGTTCATGGGTTTGAGCCCTGCATTGAATCCCCTGCATGGGATTCTCTCCCTCTCTCTGCCCCTTCCCTGCTACCCTCTCACTCTTTCTCAAAATAAATAAACTAGAAAACAAACGAATCAGGTGACAAGTCAGAATAGAGTCTCTTCCTGAGGGAGGGATGGCCTGACGGAGCCTGTGAGAGGGCTCAAACGTTCTGTGTCTTCATGAGGCTGGTGGTGATTTGCGTGTATTCGTGTGTCGAGTTAATGAAACAGTACGCTGATGTTTGGTACACTCTGTACTTTCATGTTTGCACATTGCATCTCAACTGAAAAAATGAAACCAACAGCCAGGGGGAAGAGTGGCCCTAGGTCTTTTTAATTCTAGCCCAGCATTCTGCTTCTCAGGTTCTCCTGGTAGGTATATTAACGATGAAATAGGAGGCTTGTTTTGTTGGGAGAGTGTGAGCTCTGTCGATGTAGAACAGACCAGAGGTCTTTTGCTTTCCCTTAGCTCCTTACCGGTTTCCTGCCACACATTTGAGGAAAGGGGAGGCCCCAAGAGCCTGCTAGTTCTTATCGAGGCCTCTGGCACTTCAAGCAAAAGGGTTTGGTCCGTACTGCTTTCCTGAGTCTCCTTGTTTTTTTGTTTCCAACCCAGTAAATGTCCACCCCAAGCCCCTTGGGAGTGGGTTGGATATTGAGAATTTAGTAGTGTTTTCTTTTGAGCAGCAGTCTCTTCGGGATTCAGTAGGATCTCATCTGCTTTGGCTTGGTGAAGAGGGTCAGTTGAATATATGTAGTTCCCTCCTTTTCCCTGGCCCCTCACCGAGCCCTGGGTGATTTCTCCAACTCTGTTCCTTGCAGATCCTCTGTCTGTGTCCCCTGCCCGCTGGGCCGAGGAGTATCTGGAACAGTCCGAGGAGAAGTTGTGGCTGGGAGAGCCTGAGGGAACAGCTGCTGCTGATCGCTGGTGAGTCCAGCTACTTCCTTCTGGACAGATCCCTGTGAAAGGAGCATTGGGTAGTTTTCCCAGCCTCCCTCACCTCCGATATCTGCATTCTCAAACTGATTTGCAGTCCTCTCATTTTTTTTTTAAGTTTATTTATTTTGAGAGAGAGTGAGTGCATGCGCCAGAGTGGGAGGGGAAGAGAGAGGGGGACACAGAGGATCTGAAGCGAGCTCTGTGCTGCCAGCAGAGAGCCTGATGTGGGGCTCAAACTCACAAACTGTGAGATCGTGACCTGAGCTGAAGTTGGACACTTAACTGACTGAGCCACCCAGGAGCCCCTCCCCTTTTTTTTAAAGTTTATTTATTTTGAGAGAGGGGGAGGGAGGGACAGAGAGAGGGAAAGGGAGAGAATCCCAGGCATGCTCTGCACCATCAGTGCAGTGCCTGATGTGGGACTGAATGAACCATGAAATCATGACAAGAGCTGAGGATGGACATTTAACTGACTGAGCCACCTAGGTATCCCCTCTCATTGTCAGTGTTAAGGTTCCCACTTGTATTATTACCCTACTCAAGTGTAAGTAAGTCAAGAATCCTTAGTGTCCTAACCGGAAGTTTGTAACTTTACCTTATGCATCCTATTCCCTCTTTAATTTGGAGGCTTCTACTGTATTCTTCTCTCTAGAAAGGTTTGTTTGGGAATGGGAGAGGTAAAAGAATGTAGGTAGTACTTTGCCAGTTCTGCCTAAGTGTCCTTTTGGGCAGAGAGAGAGGGAGACAGAGAATCCCAATCAGGCTCTATACTGTCAGTGCAGAGCCTGAGGCTGGGCTCGAACTCATGAACCGTGAGATCATGACTTGAGCTGAAACCAAGAGTTTGACACTTAACCAACTGAGCTACCCAGGCGCCCCCCCAAGTTTCTTTTTTTAATGTAAATTGCAGTTTGTAGACCCTCAGCAAGAGTTGGTGTCTTTTCCTTGATAAAATGGTGATTGCCATGGGCTGGGAGTGGGGAGTAGCGGGGGTGAGGGGGCGGCTGATGGCGGACTGGTGTATGGAACAGGTTTGCCTTTACCTGTTGCAGGTACGATGAATGTCACCCTGAGGATGATCTGCAGCACACAGCCAGTGATTTTGTGGCCAAGGTGGATGACCCCAAGTTGGCTAACTCCGAGGTGAGTCACATCCCGCTATTTTGCCCAGCAGAGCTGGCCTTCAAAGTCAAGAGTCTCGGGGCACCTGGGTGGTTCAGTCAGTTGAGCATCCAACTTTGGCTCAGGTCATGATCTTGTGGTCTGAGTTCAAGCCCTCCGTCAGGCTCTGTGCTGACAGCTCAGAGCCTGGAGTCTGTTTCGGATTCTGTGTTTCCCTCTCTCTTTGTCCCTCACCCGCTCATGCTCTTGTCTCTCTCTGTCTCTCAAAAATGAATAAAATATTAAAACAAAACAAAACAAATTAACGTCAAGAGTCTAGCTTTTCACATCCCACTTTACACAGAAGGAAAAAAGATCCCAGGTCCTTTCCTTCCTGTCTTGAGAATAGAGACTTAGGATCCTGCCTCTTACTTTCAGCCTTCTTTCCCTCACTTCCTTGCATACTAACCCTTTTGCTTTTCTGTATTTTCTCAAATCTTTAAGGCCAGAAGTCCCTTGCTTTTTGTTTTCTGCATTTTTCAGGGTCTTTAGCAGATCTTGTCTGCAGCTAGAGATGGTCAAGGGGAGGGTGAGTGCAGGCTTCTCTGGGGCATGGTTGAGAGTGCACACCTGGAAGTCCTCTCCCAAGTGGCCTATGTGTGTCTCTGTGCCCCAGTTCCTGAAATTCGTGCGGCAGATTGGCGAGGGGCAGGTGTCCCTGGAGTCCGGTGCAGGGTCGGGCCGAGCTCAGGCAGAACAGTGGGCAGCAGAGTTTATACAGCAGCAGGTAGGACATTGTCACTTCCCAGTCCCACTTGAGAGCCGGCTGGTGCCTCAGACCTTGGGCTCAGTGTTCAGTGGTCCTAGACGGGGAAGGGATTTTATTGCCAACTTGTCTTGGTAGCATCGAGGTCCTGAGTGGGTGGGAAAGAGATCCTGAGGATGTTCTCAGGAGTGTCCAGGTTGCTGGTGTTTAGTGGGTATTTGGTCAGTAGGAAGTTGGTGGTGGTCTGACCATCCTCCTTTGTCACAGGGTACCTCAGATGCCTGGGTTGACCAGTTCACAAGACCAGTAAACACAGCTGCCCTCGATATGGAGTTTGAACGAGCCAAGTCAGCTATAGAGGTGAGAGCAGGTAGCACAGGGCAGGCACCTCAGGAGAAAACACTCCTTTGGAGAGAGTGGGTGTTTTAACAGCAAAGAAACATACAACGAATGAATGAACGTTGTCTGTCCTAGTGTTCTGGGCCCTCTGTGTCAGAATCGCTTGGGGTAGGGTCTGTGAAATGCAAATCCCAAGGCATCAGCTCACACTGCAGACTCAGAATCTGAAGGTAGAATCTAGGAATCTTCATTTAAAAAAACTCTTCAGTTTTTAAGTGCACTGAAATTTAAGAACCACTGCCTTAGGGGATATATTCCAGGGTGGGGGTGAGGTGGGGAGGTGGTCCTGATGATCTCCTTTTTCTAGCTGCCTTCCCTTTCTTACAGTCTGATGTCGATTTCTGGGACAAGTTGCAGGCAGAGTTGGAGGAGATGGCCAAACGGGACGCGGAGGCTCACCCCTGGCTTTCTGACTATGATGATCTCACGTCTGCTTCCTATGATAAGGTAAGAACTCGGTTTTCAGATTGCAGGCTTTTCTTGTTTTGTTTCTCCTTTCATCCTGAATTTGGAGGGTACCTACTTTCAAGTAATTACTTCCTTGAACCCCTTTTGATGAAGGGAAGTCTAAATCATTTCCTTGCCTCATTCCTCTCCAGAGTTTGAAGGTGTGCTTTATTGTTAGAGTATAAAGATTAATAGTAATAAACCATCCTTGTCAAATAATGGTAATAACGGTGGCAAAGACTTATGATAGAGATTTGCCCATGATGCATTTAGAATCCAGATGAAGGAGCTCTGCTTTGGAGTGTGAGAACATTTTGAAGAGATAGATAACCCCTTTGGTAGAGAGTGGTAATCGGTAGACTGTCTCTCTGTCTCCCCTCCTTAATATCTATTTACTTTTTTTTTTTTTTTAGTGTTTGTTTATTTTTGAGAGAGAGAGGGACAGAGCACGAGTAGGGATGGGGCAGAGACAGGAGGGAGACACAGAATCTGAAGCAGGCTCCAGGCTCTGAGCTGTCAGCACAGAGCCTCGTGAAAGGCTCGAACTCTGGATTAGTGACATTATGACCTGAGCTGAAGTCAGAGGCCCAACTGACTGAGCCACCCAGGCACTCCTTTATTTACTTTTTTAACTCACAAATTCATTTTTAATTTGGATCTGTTTCTGTAGGTACTGACCACTTATGCCAATTTAGGGTGTTTTCAAAGAATTACATTAATTAACTTAAATGTTAGGAAAATTTCCCAGCAGTCATTGGTGAAGGATGATCTGGTTTTGCATAAATCATGTACTTTAGACCGAGAAGCTTATGCTATTTCAGAGGTATTGCTGTGGGAAAAAGTCTGCTTTGGGGCTATAAGGTATTTAGGGATGTGGTTAATAATAGAACTGCTAAGGGGGCGTTTGTGGCTCAGTCGGTTAAGCATCTGACTCTTGATTTCAGCTCAAGTCATGATCTCATGGTTTGTGAATTTAAGCCCTGCATTGGGCTCTGCACTGACAGCATGGACCCTGCTTGAGATTCTCTCTCTCTCTCAAAATAAATAAATAATAAATTAAAAAAAAAAGAATTGAGCTGCTGAGCTGAAGCATGAGGGGGAAGGGAGAGAACTGGTTTTGGAAGAGGCAAAATGAACTGAGGAGGTGAGTAGCGATACCTCCTCTCAGCTCAGATCTGGTTGGGAAAGGATTCTGAGGCTAGAACCAGGGCCTGAGATGTAAAGCAGGATGCCAAAGGTAGATCTTGACATAGGGGAGCTATGCAAAGACAGGGAAGAGCAAAGTTCAAGATAACTTAAAAAAGGCTAGCATTTGGGGCGCCTGGGTGGCTCAGTCTGTTGAGTGTCCGGCTTTTGGTTTCAGCTCGGGTCATCATCCCAGGGTTGTGGGATCGAGTCCCGAGTCAGTCTCTGCGTGGAGCCTGCTTAAGATTTTTTTCTCTCTCTCCCTCTGCCCCACCCACCCCCCACTCGCTCGTGCACTCTTACTCTCTCAAATAGGAAAAGAAAAAAAATGGCTAGCATTTGAAAGCCAATGAAAAACTTAGTACTGGAAAAACAGGATTTTGTTTATTGTTTGTTTTAGTCTTTGTGTTTAAGAGCTATCCTCTTATTTAGTAGAAAAGAGAGCTTACTTCATGGACCCTGCCCTGTGTTTTGCCCCAATAAGAGTTTCTTATATAGAATCCTGAGGAGGAAGAACTGAAGGAAGTACCTGGATGTAATACATTTATTACTTTGTATAAGCAATTTCATAAGTTTCAGGGTTCCATCATCTTGCAAATGGCAAATTATAAATTTTGGTTAAAATTGCAATGCCTTTTGATAAATATAGATATATTTTGTATGACTAGCATTTCTTAGCAGTTTTTACTTTCAAATAAATGACATGCTAGGTAGAATAAAACTTTCTTGAATTTTTTTTTTAGAGGGGGGGGGTCAGATAAAGAGAGAGACTCCCAAGCAGGCTCCACGCTCAGTGCAGAGCCTGACAGAGGGCTCAATCCCACGACACCAGGATCATGACCTGAGCTGAAATCAAGAGTCGGACACTCAACTGAGCCATCCAGGCACCCGTATGCTAACTATTATTGAATTATATGTCAAAAGTGCATTTTTTGTTTTTAAATATGGATCTGATCCTGATTATCATGTAAATTCATGGGTCTCTGAATATACTATTTTTTACTGGATGATCCTTTCCTTAAATTTTCAAGACAACATCTGTCGCTCAAGCAGATATTGTATCCCTTTAGCATAAAGGAGTTTCTGTGATGGGCCAGACTCTTAGTAGTAATCCGATATCTGCTGCGTGATCCTGTGAGATTTTGGAATAGACCAGACGGATCAGACCCGATTGGCTCAGATTAGATGTTTTAGGTCGCAACAGCGATCATAAGCTAATGCCACATTCTTTCGGTTTGAAGCTTCCTCCAGCATTTTCTTTCTTCCATTTATGCAAATGTTCTAATTTTGAAAAGTTCCTCTTTGATCATCAGTTGATAAAATGGCAAGGAGGGGAGATAGCACGGACAAGAGGGTTATTTAGGGAACCTCCTGATGGCAGTGATGGGTTACATTGTCTTTTGAGGATAATGCCTATTTTATGAATAGTATTTCATGCTTTTTGAGGATAAGATGACTTAGGTGAATAGTCTCATTTGATACTCGCAGTAGTCCTGTGAGGCAGGAGTGTATTTCATTAGGAAATTCTGTTACAGATGACAATGATCTCTGTTTCCAACAGGGTAGCTTAAAACATAGACTGATGATAGACAAAAGTTGAGGTTGATTGTGGAGGGATTTACATCTAGGATGGGGGTTAGCAGACAGACTATGGCCCACAGGTGAATCTGGCCTGCCAGCGGTTTTTGTTTGGCCTAGGAGCCGATAGTGGTTTTACTATTCCTAAATGGTTGAAAAAAAAAAAGTAGTATTTTGTGACATGTGCAAATTATATAAAGTTCACATTTCAGTGTCCATAAATAAAGTTTTATTGGAACACAGTCATGTTTATTTGTTTACATATTTGTGGTCCCTTTCTCTCTCCAAAGATGGAGTTCAGTAGTGACAAAATACTTAGTATCTGGCCCTTTACAGAAAAGATTTGCTGATCCCTGGTCAAGGGTCATTTTCTACCTTCAAAGTATTCATATTATACAGTGATATCCCAGGCATGTTACCTACTCTCAACATGAATGTACTTTTAATACATTTATTCTAATTCATCTCTTGTAATATATCTTGCTTCTTTGACTTCCAGTGTAATTATTTAATTTTTGTCTGTTATAAATAATTTTTCTCTAATGACTTATCAGGGTTTAGAACTTGGCTGATAAGATTTAGGTATTTCCAGTTCTTTAGTGGTTCCATAGTAATAGTGAAAAAGGGCCTCACTCCTGTCTTTATTATAAACTTTCATTGTTATTTGTCCTTAACTATATTTAGAATGGCTCTGCCTGGTATTTTGCCTCTTTTCATTCTGGCAGATTGTTTTGTGATGGTAACTATTTAGTCCCCAAAGAGGAGCATTTTATTTGCTTGTCCCAAGTCATGCGGCTTCCTAGCGACTCGTGTTTTACCTTAGTACCCCTTTGCCTAACGTGAAATACCAGCAGACAAAGCTTTGCACGTAGCATCATAATCCTTCCCTGAATTGAGGAATCTTCAGCCAGAAGAGAATGGTGTTTTTCTGAAGCATTTTTTGCCATCAGGATTTTGGGATCTAGCTTTCATTTACTGTAAGATACAGATTAATGTTAGTAACTTTCAAGAATGAAATTAGGGAACAACTAAACATTTGAAAGTGCTTGACCATGTGTTACCGAGTCAGCGTGCACAGTGATTCTCTGACCTAGGCAAAAGTGGCATTGGAGTGGCGGGACCTCTGACTCGAAGTTGCATTTCCATTTTACGTTATCACACGCCTGCAGGAAAACAAGAAATGTGCTTTGAATAGCTAACCAGAGCTTATCTCATTACTATAAGCAGATCCTATAAGAAATGTGTTCTGTCCAGTGGTAAGAGTCAGGGATGTAGGAATACAGGTCTTTAGAGACTTCCTAAAATGAGCTTGCTCCCAGCATGGATCCCGGTTTGTAGACCTTCTTAGTGCTTCAGTTATTGTGAACCGTAGACTGCAGCATGAGCATGATCCTGAGCGAGTTTGCTGTCGTCCTGCAGGGTCTCCTTTATAATTTGGAGAATTCGCTGGCATTTAATTCAGATATTTTTGGAGGCCTTCCACTTCTCCACTGCTGTGTTCGATGTCACCTCCCATTTCTGTTGCTCTGACTGTGATGGCTCTTGCCTGGACAGGCCTTCACTTGGCTTCCTTTCCCTGTAGGGGTACCAGTTTGAGGAGGAGAACCCCCTGCGTGACCACCCACAGCCTTTTGAGGAGGGGCTCCGGCGGCTTCAGGAGGGGGACCTGCCAAATGCCGTGCTGCTTTTTGAGGCAGCGGTGCAGCAGGAGCCCAAGCACATGGAGGTGAGTGACTCGCTGTTCTGTCTTCGTGGGGGACGCTGCCTCCTTCAGTTTTGGGGGAAGCCCCACAGAGCAGTGCAGGTGGAGGAGGGCCTGGCTGGGGGCCTGAGCTTGGGGGGTAAGGGTGAGAGGGTGAGTGGGTAGGGGGTGGGGGAAAACCAGAGGAAGGCAGGATGGAAAGGTGACTACAGGGGTGATGGAATCTGGCACCTTCTCTGTAGGCGTGGCAGTACCTGGGTACCACCCAGGCAGAGAATGAACAAGAACTGTTAGCCATCAGCGCACTGCGGAGGTGAGTACATGAGAGGTAGGGGTGCGGTGGCTCTGGGGCTCCACAGATAGCCTTTAGGATGCTAGGATCCCGGACCCAGATCCTTGGCTGCTTTCTGGTTGCTAGCAAGAGTGTTTCCTTGGGGTGAAACTGTAAGGTTTGGAGGGACCTGGAGATACCTGGTTCCATTCCTTCATGAGCTGTTAATTTTATATGTGGGGCCCTCACTGGCTCCTCGGCTGCTGAAACAGCCTCCTTCTCATATGTGTAATTTTATTCATAACTCACATATAGCGGATTCCCCTGGATCTTAACCAGGCGGGGCCATCAGGACTCTGCATTCCATGACTGTATTTCAGCATTCCTGCGGATGCCAGCTCTGCCCCCTCTGTCCAAACAGGTGTCTGGAGCTAAAGCCCGATAACCGGACGGCACTGATGGCCCTGGCTGTGAGCTTCACCAACGAGTCCCTGCAGCGACAGGCCTGCGAAACCCTGCGAGACTGGCTGCGCTACACACCGGCCTATGCCCATCTGGTCGTGCGTGGTGAAGAAGGGGCTGGCGGGGCGGGACAGGGCCCCAGCAAGCGCATCCTGGGATCTCTGTTGTCGGAGTGAGTGTGAGGGATTCTTGGGAGGACAGATGGTAACCTGAGTCCTGGTAGGAGGAGGGCCTTGATTTTGGAAGCTGGGATAGACTGAGACTCAGGAGTTTGAGTGGGATGGGGGGCGGGGGTTGCCTGGGTGGCTCAGTCCGTGAAGTTTCTGACTTTGGCTCAGGTTGTGATCTCTCAGTTCGTGGGTTCAAGCCTCACTTTGGGCTCTGTGCTGACAGCTCAGAGCCTGCTTCAGATTCTGTGTCTTCCTCTTTCTCTGCCCCTCCCCTGCTCATGCTCGGTCTCTGTCTTTCTCTCTCAAAAAATGAATAAACGTTTAAAAAAATTTATTTAAAAAATCCAAAAAATGTGGGATGGGAAACCCAGGAACTATGCTATGGTGCTGGGATAAAACCGAAAAACAGGTTTCTGGAGTAGAGTTTGGGGGTAGGAGGATGACTGGGGGATATGAGTGGCTAAGGAATTATTTTGGGAGGGTAGGAGTATAGGCATATCCATCCACCTATTTTTTGTGTCTTTTCCCCCCTACTTATCCAGCTCCCTATTTCTTGAAGTGAAGGAGCTCTTCCTGGCTGCTGTGCGCCTGGACCCTACATCCATTGATCCCGATGTGCAGTGTGGCTTGGGAGTCCTCTTCAACCTGAGCGGGGAGTATGACAAGGCGGTGGACTGTTTCACAGCTGCCCTCAGCGTTCGTCCCAATGTGAGCCTCGGAGGAAGAGAAGTAGAACATGACTGTGTCTCATTGAAGAGTCATTTGTTGGGAACTTTGGAGTCATGGGAGATTTCGTCCCATAGACTGCTTGCCTTGGGAGAATTGAGACGAGAATTGGGAGTCCAGGGTCATCTGGACGTAGTGGAGTATGCATGAGATGAGAGCGGTTACACCATGTCACGCAGTGAACAGTAGAGGGCAGAGGGGCGGGGAGTAACCTGAATTGGCTACAGAGAATGGGGAGCCAGGGGGAGGAATGGTCAGAATTGGATCTGAGCCTGGCTCTTGTTTCTAACCCTTCTCCATCCCTGTCTGTCCCAGGACTATTTGCTGTGGAACAAGCTAGGGGCCACCCTGGCCAATGGAAACCAGAGCGAAGAAGCTGTAGCTGCCTACCGTCGGGCCCTTGAGCTACAGCCCGGCTATATACGGTCCCGCTATAACCTGGGCATCAGCTGCATCAACCTTGGAGCTCACCGGTGAGAGCATCTATTGAGTAATTAATGGACAAACTCTTTCCCCCTGCCTTTGACCCTAGCTTCTTATTCTCTGATCCCGCGTTTGACTAACTGGCCCCAGTCTTCTCCCCAGGCCGGTTGACCTGCTCCTTCCAGTTATGTTCTGCTCACCATCTCTCATTTTTCTTCCCTACAGGGAGGCTGTGGAACACTTTTTGGAGGCCCTGAACATGCAGAGGAAAAGCCGGGGCCCTCGGGGAGAAGGGGGTGCCATGTCAGAGAATATCTGGAGCACCCTTCGTTTGGCATTGTCTATGTTAGGCCAGAGTGATGCCTATGGGGCAGCCGATGCCCGGGATCTGCCCACACTCCTAACTATGTTTGGCCTGCCCCAGTGACAGTGGGACGGGCTGCCCTGTGAGTGTCTGCTTGGAGGGGTCCCTGCTCTGAATGTGACTCCCTCTCCCCAAATGGGCCTACCAAGGGGGTGGGCTGATGACCACAAGCGGTACGGCCTCTCAGGAGCTGCCTCAATGTAGGGGGTGGGGTAGTCTGTGTTCTTCCTACATAACTGTGGGAAAATGAGCTGTGTTGACTCTGAGTCCCTTGGTAATTCAGGGGCTGTACATCCAGCTACAGATCTCTCTGCTCATCATGCCCTTTTTTGGTGCTGCTTTTTTGGTAGGACCCAAAGATCTAGGGTAACTGCTGTCATCAGCTGCCATTTCTGATGGGGTCTACCACATTCGTAACGTCTGTCCTTTCCCCGCCTTTTACTGGGAACTGATAATAGTACAGCTTTCTTGGGCAGTTGTGTGTGGCAGGTTCTTCTGCCGTGCACCTCTGTGATGACTATATCTGGTTTGGGATGCTAGGAGTTGGCCTGTAGGATTTAAATGTTGCTTTGGCCCAGCAGAGCTGAGTTTTGATAGGGGTGCTCACAGTTCTGTTGCTTCTGGACCTCTCCTGCTTGTAGCTCGGGTTCCCTGGGTGCAGTGCGGCACGAAGTAATGCTGGTGTCATTATCGAGGGGTCCCCAGGAGTGGCTGGGGTCACCTGTACAGAGAGTGTTTGTATGTGGAGTAGGAGGATGGCTTATTTGTGGAATGAACCTAGAAGAGAGCAGATGGGATCAGGTTAAGGGCTCTGTTTTGGGGCCTTTGGTGGGAGGACAGAGCAGGTAGGCTGAGGGGCTTGGTGAGTACAGCAAGCCCCCACTCCTAGAAGGCGTTCGAGTAGGAATTGAGCTAGCTCTTCTAGTTGGCTCAGAGATGGCAATCTTGCCAGATTCCTAGCAGAGAGGCAGTTCAGTGTTACCATAAGCCTTTTGCTTACTTCTTTAAATGTTTCTGGGGGAGGGCATTGAAAAATCCCCTCCCCCCGTAGCACCTTCACAAGGTGTAGATGGAGGGAAGATGAGGGAGCAGCTTGGAGTCTTGACCGCTGCCCGCTGCACGGGGAGGTACACCAGCACCCGGAAATGCCTGCTGAGCCTCTTGCCTTGTCTTCAGTAGCTAATGATCAGAGAGATTTTTTTTTAAACTGCCATGGTCCCAAGGTTCCATCCTGAAATTTATTTTTCTTTGTATGAACACGTGTAAATGATTTAAAAATTAAACTGTATGAATAAAATTTGTATGAAGAATAAATGGAACTGACATGGGTATGTGTTTTGCTGCCAGAGGAGAAGGTGGGGTGTGGGAGGTGGGTCAGTGTTTGGAGGATTGATGTTCAACAGTTTTTTCTCCTCTGTCTTTCACATTCTCATTAGTATGTTGATTATCCATCCATTCAGTAATATTGAGCACCTAACATATGCCTGGCATATGCATAAGATGGACAAGGTCCCTGTGTCCATAGAACTTAACAGTTTGGCAGGAGAGACCGATGATTAACAATCATGCATTTTTCATACTTGATGATAATGCTCTAACGGGAAATATGGGGTGTGATATAGTTGGTGTTGCTTTCGTTATGAACTACATGGGAGCACTTTGGTCAGTGCTTATGCTTTCCAAAGATTTTCACCTGGCTTACCCTGGTTTTATTAGGAATTATATGAAGGACCATAAAGAGATAGGTATTTATTCATGGGAAAAACATTTTTAAATATAAACATATTTATATGTGGAGATAAACGGCCATGGCCATGTTAGTATTAAAAAAAATGTCTGAAAAAATTAGTTCAGTAAATTATCCAGACAGTAAAATATTATTCAGCTATTTAATTCTATTTATGGAACAATTTCCAGTGACCATAAGTGCTTAACAATATAATGAGAAAGAAAACATTAGCAAACTATTTACAGGTTATCTTGAGAAAAACATGCCTTGAAAAGTTGGGAAATATTCCAGAATGCGAAAAGTGTGAAGATCATGAGTGACTTTTTTCCTGCTTTTTCATACTTACCTGTAATTTTCAATTTTTCCTAGTGCATGAGTAATACTTTAATTGGAAAGACTACCAATTAACAACAACAACAACAAAAACATGGTGAGAAGAAAGAGGCATCTGTTGTCACCACCTGGGTGACCTCAGGACACCTGGTGTCCTGGGCTCTGCAGGGCAGGCAGTGCACAGCCCCTGACTGGAACTGGGCATGCTGAGGCAGCACTTTCTACAATGTGTAGATAGATCTAAAGCCTGGCTTGAGAGTCAAGCCAACTTCTCCAGGTGTGTCTGCTTTGCCTGCCTTTGGTGGCATGAAGGCGTTCAAGAGGTTGCTTTTCTTGCATGGCCAGTGCTAGGCATCTTTTGAACCCAAATCAAATCCAGCCAGTACTTACTGAGCCCCTATCATGTGCCGGGTGCTGTTCAGGGTTACAGTTCACAGGGTGCCTGTTCTCATGGCGTACGTAGTAGTGAACTAACAGATAGAATATACATGTTAATAAGAAAATACCAGTTAGTTTTATGTAATTTTTATGGATTTTAATTTCTATGAAGAAACCAAAATGCACATTGCACTAGAGAGTAACCGGGAGGATTTGTGGGCGCGAGGAGCCAGCCACGGAGGTTTGGGGGGAAGCACAGCCCAGGTCCCACGGGGCCAATGTGAAGGCTGCGATCTGACCTTCAAAGAGCCCTGTGCACCCCAACAGGAAGAAGGCTGCAGTGGAGAGAAGAGCAGGAGCAGGGTAGAAGGTGAAGAGGTGGGCATGAGCCCAGCAGATAGGTTCTTTTCGATTACGGTGAAGCATCGGAATTACGTTCTAAATTCCACTGGAAATCACTGGAGAATTTGAACAGAAAAATGATGTGATCCAATCTAGTATTAGAAGACCATTCTGGCTGCAGCGTAAGGACTGCATTATGGTGTAGGAGGCTGGAGTGGGTTCGAGCTGAAGCAGGTGGACCAGTTAGACAGTAAGCCCACTGAGAGATGCTGGTGGCTTAGTCTAGGGTGGAGACGGAGTGCAGGATGGATGGATAGCAGGCAGATGGAGGAAGTTGGGACAAATTCAGTATATATTTTGTAGGTACGACTGTAGGACTAGCTGCTGGATTGGATGGATTGTAGAGGGTGAGGGAAATAGATGAAGGATGACTCCTAGGTTTTTGGCTTGAGCAATTGCAAGAATGGTGACGCCCTTAACTGACAAAAGGGAAGCTGTGGGCAGAGTGGGTTTGGGAAGGAAAACATGAAGTTCTATCACAACACATTAGATTGGAGGTAGAGATCTCCAAAAATAGATATCAAGTAGATAAAGTGGACATATACGTCTCAGGTGAGAATTCAGGGCTAGGCGTATAAATACAGATGGTATTTGAGGCCACGGGACTGGCTAGGTTTGCCTACAGAGAGCATGTAGACAAAGACGGTGTAAGGCTACAAAATGCACGGATTACCAGGCATGCAGGATGCCTTCCAGCAGCTCTTTGTTCTTGGTTGATACAAAGCTAGCTGTTAGGGGCCACCTGGTTCAAAAACAAAAACAAAAAATTGAGGTGGGTCTGCAACTTGAAAGAAACAATTTTTTAGCCCAAGTTTTCCGGTTTCCCTGGAAAGAAAGGTAACTGGCAAATGATTTGTGTGTTCATTTCAATACGACCAGGGCTTTCTCCCTCCATAGGCAAACACATAGGTGAATGATTAAGAGGCTGCTTGGTTAGCGAGGGAAATTGGTTTGAGTTAATGGCCTCGGTCTTGTTGCTGATGGGCCAGCTCCACAGTCCTGTCACCCAAGCTGTTGAACACAGAAGCATGCTAGGCACCCTGTTTAACTAGAGCTTGCATGGACATTGAAGGCCTCCTTGGGACTCCTCCATATTTTCTTTGTTTTAACTTAAAAAAAATCATTATTTTTAAAAAATGTGTATTTACTTGGGGGAGGGGGAGGTGAGGGGCAGAGAGAGAGGAAGACAGAGGATCTGACTCTGCAAAGCCTGATATGGGGATCGAACTCACAAACTGTGAGACTATGATCTGAGCTGACTGAGCCACCCAGATGCCCCACTTAAAAAATTATCTTTCATTTTTCATTTCAGTTAAGACATTTTAGAGTAGTTTTAGGTTTACAAAAAATCAAGAGGAAGGTGCAGAGACTTCCCTTATGCCCTCTGCTGCCACACAGGTACAGCTTCCTCATATTAACATCAATCAGCAGAGTGGTACCTTTTTTTTTTAAACCAAAGAAGAGCCTATGTTGACACGTCATAATCACCCAACATCCATAGGTTTAGGCAAATGTATAAGGACTGTATCCATCATTGTAACCTAAGAGTATTTTCACTACCCTAGAAATCTTCTGTGCCTTGTCCATTCATGTGCCCCCCAACCCCCATCCTCACCCCCACCACCAAGTGCTAAACTTTTGTTTCCATAGTTTTGCATTTTCCAGAATGTCATACAAGTTGGAATCATATCATATGCATCTTTTCATATTGGCTCCTTTCACTTCGTAATAAGCATTTAAGTGACCCTCATGTCTTTTCATGGATTGTTCGTGTTACAGGGTGATGTTGAAAAGACCACCAAACGCCAAATTGAAGCGAGGCAAGATTTTATTTATGGCAGGGCCAAACCTGATCTCCCTGGTCTTAAGAAGCAGAGAATGGCCCCGAACAAAGGGTTGCAGTGAGATTATATAGACATTCACAGGATTCCGTGATAGCCAATTATGTTGTGACACACAGACAGCAGTTTTGGCGGGAACCTATCAATTTAGTTCTTTATTCTTTTAAGATGACCAATCATAGCAGGGCAGTGACTAAGCAATTTTTTTGCAACCACAGACAGGGGTGGGGGAGTAGTTTGCAACAAGTTATCCATTACATTCTATAAGTAAGTTAACCCATTACATTCCATAAGCTGACCTATAACAGGTCATTTTTCTTAGTGCTGACTATTATCCCATTGTCTGGATGTATCACAGTCTGTTTATCCATCACTACTGAAGGACATCTTGGTTACCCTCCAGTTTTGGCAATTATGAATCAAGCTGCTATAAACATTCGTGTGTAGGACAAAAGTTTTCATTTCCTTTGGGTAGATACCAAATGGCATGATTGCTGAATTGTAGAGTAAGACTATGTTTGTTTTTGTAAGGAACTTCCAAACTGTCTTCCATAGTGGCCGTACCACTTTGTAGTCCCACCAGCAGGGAGTGAGGGTTCCTGTGGCTCCACATCCTCATGGGCATTTCGTGTTGTCAGTGTCTCGAATTTAAGCCACTGTAATAGGCGTGTGGTGGTATCTCATTGTTTTAATTGGCACTTCCCCAATGGCAGGTGATGCATGGCACCTTTTCATGTGCTTATTTGCCATCAGTATATCTTCTTGGGTGAGGTGTACTCGGCTTTCTTGACTACCATTCTCTTCCTGATGATTGTATCTTTAGACACTTTCTTTAAAACATTAAATGGAGTTTCAAGTTTCTGCCTAGGAGCTATTAAATTCCCTCTTTGTACTTAGAAGCCTTACATGACAGCTTTCTACTTGGCAACTCCTTCTCTTTTCTCTCAGCAGAGATATTGCAAGATCATCAGGAAAACACCTGCCCCCTACTCCACTTGCATCCATTGGGTACTTCCACCTTCCTTGCATTTCGAGGGACCACCTACCTTCTTCCTCTTTAAGGATAACCCCTTATTCTGGTTTTCAACTTTCTGTCTTTGCAAGATTGCGCATCTAGCTTTTATTTTTAATGTCTCCCTCCCTACTGGCCCTCTCTCTTCATTAAATAGACATGCTCAACTATTTCCCATCCGGAACCAAATAAAAATCTAACAGATCTACTGATCAATCAACCAAACAAAATAGTCCTTTCTCACCCATGAGCCCACCCCGACTAGTACCTTCCTCCTTCTTCATAGCCAAGCTTCTGCAGGGAGTGGGCCATGATTGTCATCTCCAGGTCCATTCTATTCACATCTCTCACTGTACTGTCCCCTGCCCTTACCACACCACTGAACCTGCTTTGTTGAGGTCACCAGTGACTCCCATTTATTACCAAAGCCTGTGGACGTTTCTGATCTTACTTGGCCCAACTGTGGCATTTGATCCTAAGGTAGCTCTTCCACACCTGCCTGTGCAGATGATCCACTGCACAATTCTTAGGGGGCGCCATTAATGTGGTCCATGTGGCTGATGCTAGCCAGTGTTGTGCAGTGAACAATCTATATGGCTGCATTGATGATGAGTCTCTAATATTTTTTTAAATATTTATTTTTGAGAGAGAGAGAGATAGAGCGCAAGTGAGGGAGGGGCAGGGAGAGAGGGAGACACAGAATCCAAAGCAAGCTCTAGGCTCTGAGCTTTTAGCACAGAGCCTGAAATGGGGCTTGAACTCATGAACTATGAGATTGTGACCTGAGCCAAAGTTGGACCTAAGCCCAGCCGACAGAGTCACCCAGATGCCCTGTGTTGGCTCTATTTTAAAAACCCTCTCCCCTGTCTCTCTTATATTTTCTCTTTTAAGATTCTGCCTCTTCTCAGTCTCTTTGGAGTGTCTCTGCGTCTACCTCTCCTTAAATGTTGATGTCCCTCAGAACTCTATCCTTTACGTGCTTTCCTTGCTTTACAAAGTTCTTCCTTGGCCTCGTCTACCCCTGTGGAGGAACTGCCATTTGAATGTTGATGATAACAACCTAGTTCTCCATCCTGGGCCTTAGGTACATTGCACACTTATGTTCTAGTTCCTCCACTTGGAGGAAACTCAACACATTCAAAACAGGAATTTCCTTCCCAAACTTGCTCCTTGTTTGTACACTCTTGGAGACATCATGGGAGAAAGAAGTGAGTGGACCTGGATGGCTCCTTATTGTCCTGCAGTACACGTTCAGTCACCCAGTCCCATAGGGTCTACCTCCTCAGTACATCTGGCAAGTGTCCTCTGGTCTCTGTAGTGTAGCAGGATTCTCGCACCGAGAGCCATGACCTCAAGGCTTTTCTTTTCAGGAAGCCACTTCATTTGTGCCAGCACCGCTCACTTGGGTTTGCACCCGAAAAACTGAAAGCCACATGGTGTAGTCTCTTACGCATTTCTGAATTCTGTCTCCCATATATGGGTAATGTATAGACATACAGTCTCATGTTACAGAGTCATGAGGGACTTCATGTAGGCAGGCTTCCTTCCCTTATCTTGAGGTCTTTTCTCACCACATTCCTCAAGGAGGGGACTCTACCACCGTAGTTTTGCTATTACGTTCTTTTAGGGGCATATCATGTGTCTTAGGTTACTGCAATAGCTTCTTGAGTGTGTGTGTTTCTCATTTCATCCATTGACAACCCCTCATCACTGAAACTAACGTATTTTCCTAGACAAGATCTGCTGTCTATTGCCTCTGATGTCTCCCAGTGGTGCATGAAGTTTAATCAATGCCTGTTGAAGGAGCTGAATATATCCTGGTAAGGTGGGTTGAGAATCAGGAAACACCAAAGGCGCTGCAGCACGTATGGAGATAGATGTTATGATCCTTTCCTAGTTGGGGAAGATGAATTGAAACGCTTGCTCACTGTGCCTTCCCCAGGTCAAGAGAAAGTGTCCTAAGACAATAGGACAGGTGCTTTTCTGGAGGGCTTTGCTAAAGGAGAGACTTGAAAAAAAAACTTTTTTTTTTAACATTTATTTATTTTTGAGAGAGAGAGAGAGACAGAACGCGAGTTGGGGTGGGGGAGGGCAGCACAGAGAGAGGCACAGATCTGAAGCAGGCTCCAGGCGCTGAGCTGTCAGCACAGAGCTCAATGTGGGGCTCAAACCCATGGACTGTGAGATCATGACCTGAGCTGAAGTCAGACACTTAGCTGACTGAGCCACCCAGGTGCCCCTAAAGGAGAGACTCCTAAGGGTATATTCTCTTTTAGAATATAGCCATCATATGAGTGATTCACAGACCTTGTACAACTGCTTTTATCCTGGCAGGGAGAGCACAGCTCCCAGACAGGAGAGAAAGTGTTGGACCAGGCTCAGGTGGCAGCAGTTGTGTGGTATGGGAAGGGGCCTTTTGCAAGCTGCAGCCTGGCTATGGTGCTCATGAGTAATCAGTGAGGGGACCCTGATGCTTTGTGTCAGAGGAGAGCGGCACGAGAGAGACAGTGACAGTGGCCGGGAACCACACTGACTGTGACTGAGCAGTGATTGCCTTAACCACCAGTGGCATTGCAGAGGCCCCCGATGTCTGGATGAACTGCTTTCTGGTGTCTGGGCTGGCCCTACTTTCGTGTACACAGGCTGGGGAGGAGGAGAGTATTAGGGTAGAACTCAGCCATAACCTGTGGCCACCTGGTAAGAGAGTCAGAAGAGACCCTCAGCAAGCAACACACACACACACACACACACACACACACACACACACACACACACACACAGAGGAATTCTCAAGAAAATGCCAATAGAGCACAAAATAACTTTCTAGAACTAATAGACATGATTTTCTAAGTAAAAATGCAATAGGGAAACAGAAACAAGAGGATGAACCCCTCTAAGAACTAAATTAATGGTCTGAAAGTCAAACAAAAATTATAGATACCCATAAAAACATAGAAATACAAAAGAGGGAAAACAGGATTGGCAGGGGCAGATTTAGGAAATCTAATACACAATACTTAGAGAACTTCCAAAAGAAGAACAGATTCATTCAAATAAATAATAGAAAATGTCCCTGGGCTCAAGACTTGATTGAAAAGCTATACTGAGTCCCATACAAGGCTGGGTTCCCAGGGCGCCTGGGTGGCTGAGTCAATTAAGCATCTGACTCTTGATTTCAGCTCAGGTCATAATCTCATTGTTGGAAGGTGAGCTTTGTGTCAGGCTCTGTGTTGAGCATGGAGCCTGCCTGGAATTCTCTCTCTGTGCCCCCAAACTGCTTGCATGTGTTCTCTCTCCCCCTCTCTCCCTCCCTCCCTCTCTCCCTCTCCCCTCCCCTCAATAAACAAACATAAAAAAAAAAAAAGATTAGGTTCCCTAGTGTCAATGGGATGATAGAATTCTAGACCAGCAGAGGCCGTGTGAAGCACTTAAGCATGAGAGCAAGGTGGGCATAATTACCATAGTAGACGGTAAAGTTGGAGTGGGAAACAGGGGACCTGAACCCCTAGGGAACTACACTGAAGGTTAATAGACATGGGGTTCCTAAGATCAAGAGGTGGGCAGTCAAAGAAAGTATTGCAGAGGGTGTGGAAAGTCATGATCCCTTGCCCAGGTTCCAGATCTGTGTCAGTTATTGATCAAAGAGAAGATTGTCCCCTTTCAAAAAGAATCTTGTAACATCACCACAATATTCAATAAATATTCTCCAAATCCTTTTTGACAGGCCACATACTAACTACATACTAGGGAAAGGAGACTACCCAGATTTTCAGGGGATTTAATGCCACTATAAGCTTGGTTGGTATACTCGGGAATGAATGAAGCCAGAAGTAGAGTCTTGGCCCAAGTCCTTCTCATAATGGGTCTCGTGATGTTTTTTCAACATTTAGCTTTTTCTGACTAATACAATTAGTTATTTTTACAAAAACCATCAGCTTCTTTCAGTTCCCCAGACTGGAAACCTTGGTTCCCAACCCCCCCTCACTCTCACATCTCATCAGTTACTAAATTGTAACTGAACCGCACTTGTTCATTGTTTAAAATCATTTATTATATAACATTTGGTACAAAGAATACATTTAACATGTAATTTACAAAGCACAATAATGAAATTCATTCCCTTCAACTTCACAGCCCAGAATGTGATCAGTAACATTGAAACTCTGTGCTTCTCCTGTTTTCTCTCCTTGCCTTTTGCTCAGAAGTAAGCACTATTGGACATGCTTTTTACAAAAATACTTTTATCACACATGCATGCTTCCCTAAAACAATAGTGTGTTTATTTTCAAGTTTTCTAAAAGTGGTATCATTCTGTTGTAGTCTTCTGGGATCTGCTTTTATTCATTGAACAATTTTATTTCAGACTCATTCATATTTCTCTATACAGCTGCAGTTTTCAAATATACCACAAATTATTTGTTCATTTTTTTGTTGATGAACACTTAGATTGTTTCTACTTTTGGCCATAAGGAACAAATCATTGCTTAAGTATTCTTGCAGCTGTTTCCTTGTGGGCATGTGCAAGATTTTTGAGTATATGCCAAGGAGAATTGTGAATGTTTATAAGGTAATGCTGAATTGTTTCAAAAGTAAGTGTGCCGATTTCCATTCTAGCATTCACAGCCATCCATATTTGTAAGAATTCCTGTTGATCTGTATCACTCCCACACTTAGTATTGTTGGATTCCAACTTGTTCTCTAACTTGGTATTGTTAGACATAAATTTTTATTTTTACATTGCAGTGATTTTGAAATGATATTGTGCATTTATGATTTTGATTTGCATTGTGATTTTAATTTGCATTTTTCTGATTAATAGAGAGATCGAGCATCCTCCTTTGTTTGAATTTCCCCTTTGTGAATTGCCTAATTTATGTTTATTGCACATTTTCACATTTGGGTTATCTTCTTATTTCTGATTTTAAGAAGATTTTTTATATTCTGGAGATTAATGTATTACAGGGATGTGTTACAAAAGTCTCCCAGCACATGGCTTGTCTTTTCACTAACTTTCTAGTATTTTTTGATTAACAGAAGTTCTTAATTTTAATGTAGTTTAATTTCTCAGTCTTTTTGAAAAACAAGTAGTTCTTTTTGTGTGTAAATTTAAAAAGTCCTAACCTACCTCAAGGTCATCAAAATATCCTACATATGAAGAATGCTGGTGCAATTTTGATTGGGATTGCATTGAATGTGTAAATTGCTTTGGGTAATAGTGATGTTTTAACAATGTTTATTCTTCCGATCCACCAGCATGGGATGTTTTTCCATTTCTTTGTGTCTTCTTCAATTTCTTTCATAAGCTTTCTATAGTTTTTATCATACAGGTTTTTTACATCTTTGGTTAGGTTTATTCCTAGGTATTTTATGGTTTTTAGTGCAATTGTGAATGGGATCAGTTTCTTGATTTCTCTTTCTGTTGCTTCATTATTGGTGTATAAAAATGCAACCAATTTCTGTACTTGATTTTGTACCCTGAGACTTTGCTGAATTCATGGATCAGTTCTAGCAGGCTTCTGGTGGAGTAGATAATTCAATTCTTGATTTCAGCTTAGGTCATGATCTTGAAGTTTATGAGATCCAGGCCCTTATCCAGCTTGGTGCTGTCAGTGCAGATTTTCTTGGGAGTTTCTCCCTCTCTCTCTGTTTCTCTCCTACTCACTCTCTCTCTACCCCTCTCCCCTCAAAATAAATAAATAAACTCAAAAAATAAAATGTTAACCCATTTCAAATTGACTTTTATACTTTGTGTGAGATAAAGACCAAAATAATTTTTTCCCATTTGGATAATTAATTACTGCAGCACCATACATTGAACGACTTCTTTTTTCCTCGTGATTTACAGTGCTGCCTCTATTGTTTATCCAGACCCCACATACATGTGGCTCTGTTTCTGCCTTTCTATTTGGTTTCATTTATCTTTTTGTGTATCTCTATGATAATACCACATCGCCTTCATTATCTAACTTTGTCATGGTCTTTGTTTCTTTCAGAGAAAGTCTCTTTTGTCAGTTTATTCTTTTTAAGTTTTTTTTTAAAAATTCTCATGATTGGGGTGCCTGGGTGGCTCAGTTGGTTAAGCGTCCAACGTTGGCTCAGGTCATGATCTTGAGGCTGGTGAGTTGGAGCCCTGCATAGGCTCTGTGCGGACAGTTCAGAGCCTGGAGCCTGTTTTGGATTCTGTGTCTCCCTCTGTCTCTGCTCTCTCCCCGCTTATGCTATGCCTCTATCCCTCAAAAAGAAATAAACATTTTTAAAAAATTAAAAAATTCTCATGACTTTGCTCATATCTATGTTTATTATATGTATAAAGAGTCTATAAAGGTCCATGAAGAAGCCTATTGAGATTTAAATCAGGGTTGCTTTTAATTTGTAGATCAGTTTTGGGAGAGCTGACATCTTTACAATGATTCTTCTGTAAAACTTGTAGAAATATTTTTCAGCTTTACTTAGATTTCTGTTATTGTTTTTTTTCCCCTTCACCCAAACACTTCCTTCTGTTATTGTTTTAATTAAACCTACTGAATTTGTAAGAAAATTTGTCAATTGGATATAAGATCATTATACAAAAAATCAGTTGTGGGGCGCCTGGTTGGCTCAGTCAGCTAGGAGCCAAACTCTTGATTTCAGTTCATGTCATGATCCCAGGGTTGTGGGACTGAGCCCCATATTGGGCTCCACAGTGAGCATAGAGCCTGCTTGAGATTCTTTCTCTCTCTTTCTCTCTCTCTCTCTCTCTACCTCTGCCCTCTCCCCTACTCACACTGTCTCACTCTTAAAAAAAAATTTAATCAATTGTATTTTCATATACCAGAAATAAACAATTTTAACACATAATAGAATAAAGACAATAATAATAATAGTAATAATAATCACAAGTACCCAGAAACAAATCTAACAATTATAAAACCTTACATTAAAACAGGTCCTAGGCTGTGAGCTAGCTGTCAGCAGAGAGCCCGATGCGGGGTTTGAACCCACAAACTGTGAGATCATGACCTGAGCTGAAGCTGGACACTTAACCGACTGAGCCACCCAGGCACTCCTGTCTCTCTCTCTCTCTCTCTTTTTTTTTTAAATAAACTTATTTATTTTTTAAGATTTTATTTTTTTAAGGCAGTCTCTACACCCAATGTGGGTCTTGAACTCACAATCCCAAGATCAAGAGTTGCATGTTCTTCCAGTGAGCTAGCCCAGTGCCCTCAAATTACTTTCTCTCTAAGCAAATGTAAGTAATTTACTAGGTTTCATTTAATCTAGTGTTTATTGTGTATTTATGTATGTATTTAGTTTTAGAGAGAGAGGAGAGAGAGAGAGAGGCAAACAGAGGGAGAGAGAAAGAATCCCAGACAAGCTCCACACTGTCAGTGAAGAGCTCTATGTGGGGCTTAAACCCACCAACCATGAGAGTATGACCTGAGCTGAAAACAAGAGTTGGATTGGATGCTCAACCAACTAAGCCACCCAGGTGCCCCTTAATCCAGTCTTTAGAAGGAAAAATTCAAATCTTACCTAAGCTATAATGCCATGTTTGTAGTTTTATTTTATACTGTGGGAAAAATTGGAGGAATGTAGATAGAAATCTTGTCTGTCCAAAATTCACACATCAGTTTACTTTAATCCAAGTGCATTTGTATTAAAATGTAAATCTCATATGTATTTTTGCCCTCTTAACTTCTATTTTTGGGTTTTAAGATCTTAGGATTCTAACAAGAACATTTTAAATTAAGTATCTTTCCATTTGTAACAACGTATTGGAGACGAATTTAGACCTGGAATGTTTTGTATTTATTTTTATTTTCTCTTCAGGCTTTTCATGATAGCTTATCATTGGCCTATTGTCCATTTATATTTCTTGTAACATGCATTTTCTTGTAACATGGGAGGGACCCAAAGGTAATTAAACCAAAGTAGTATTTCCTTTGTTCTCATCCAAAATCCTTAAAAAAAAGTTTTTTTTTTCTGTTTCTTATTTATTTTCGAGAGACACAGAGAGACAGCATGAGCAGGGGAGGGGGAGGGTCAGAGAGAGAGGAAGACACAGAACCTGAAGCAGGCTCCAGGCTCTGAGCTGTCAGCACAGAGCCTGACGCGGGGCTTGAACTCACGAACTATGAGATCATGACCTGAGCCGAAGCCGGACGCTTAACCGACTGAGCCACCCAGGTGCCCCCCAAAATCCTTTTTAAAGGGATAAATTGTTTTTACTAGAGAATAAGAATGTTTAATTTTTTATTAATAATTTATTAGTTTATACACACATATGTATTTACATTTTTTTGGTCTTAGTGTAAAGGACTTATAATTCAAAGCAATTTACATTTTTAAAAAATATTTATTTATTTTTGTGTGTGAGAAAGAGACAGAGAAAGTGAGCATGGGAGGGGCAGAGAGATAGGGAGACATAGAATTTGAAGCAGGTTCTAGGCTCCAAGTTGTCAGCACAGAGCCTGACCACGGGGCTCAAACTCACTGGCCTCAAGATCATGACCTGAGCTGAAGTCAGACGTTTAACTGACTAAACCACCCAGGTGCCCCTAATTCAAAGCAACTAATGCTTTATTTGAAAAGTCCTTATCCAAGTAGAAAATCACCATTTTAGGGCGCCTGGGTGGCTCAGTCGATTAAACGTAGGACTTTTGCTCGGGTCATGATCTCATGGTTCGTGGGTTCACGCCCCTTGTCGGGCTCTGTGCTGACAGCTAGCTCAGAGCCTGGAGCCTGTCTTCAGATCCTGTGACTCCTTCTCTCTCTGACCCTCCACTGCTCATGCTGTCTCTCTCTCTCTCTCAAAAATGAATAAAAAAATTAAAGAAAAATCACTATTTTAAGTCTCTAAGAACTACTAGTTCATGGGGATATGGATATAGTTGGGCTGATTAGAGTGGTGACAACAAAGATTGTTACTTTCATTTTCAAGTAGGAAAGTTTTTCTTAAAGAACTAGTGTACTTAAATCACTCAGTTTGATTCGATTTTTAGATTTTTGGGGGAAGGTATATTAGTTATCTTTTGCTGCATAAAAACCACCCTAAAATTTAGTGGCTTAAAACAACAATCATTAGTGATTTCTCATAGTTGTGCGGGTTGACAATCTGACTGGTTCAACTGTAGTCACCTGGGATCATTTACGGAACTTCCAGCAGTCATCTGATGGCCCTACTAGGACTGGAATGTTCCAAGAAGGTCTGGCTAACGTGCCTGTCTGGGTGGGCCTCTTCAATCCTCCAGGCAATCTGATATTCTCCAGTTGACTAGCCTGGGTTTCTTATAGCATGGTGGTGGCCTTGGTGTCAAAAGAGAAAGAGCAGAAACTATAAGGCCTTTCAAGACCAAGTCTCTGGATCTCATACAGTCTCAGTTGTACAACATGTTATTGGTTAAGACAAACCACTTGTTTACAAACTTTTAAGTCCAATGCAGGATCAAGGGTGTGGAGAAATAGACGTCATCTCTTGATGAGAAGAGAAGAAATGACACTTCATAAAGAGAGGTGGATACAGCGAAGTGGGATTTTTTTGAGGACCATGATTACCATGATCTACCACAGTGGCTGTTAAGATTCCTCCCAGGATTTATGTAGAATGCTTAGTGGTTTTTCTTAAAGCAACTAACGTAGGGATCCATTGCAGTTGAGATATTTTCTGTCCTTTAAGAATATCTAGTAGATAGGCAAACTAATCTAGATCAAAATTTCTTCTGGCTAGTTTTATTCAATTTATCCATTTCTTTTCTCCAGAACTAGACAGTCGACATGGCTTCTGAATCAAAAGGCTGGAGTTTCCTTGGGATCTGAAATCATCTTGGGCTCTTTACTTACCATCTTTCCGTTTTCTTGGGCATTGGTATGGAAAAAAAATTTGTTCAAACAAAAGAGGATAATTATTGAACTTCAGTCCCAGTAGATATTTACGATAGCCTTGTATTTTAAAGAAAGGAAAAACCCCATCCACAATCTCAGGAAAAAATGCCTAAATCAGCTTGTTCTAGGATTTCCAGCAAATCACGTATTATTCAACTTTTAAGGCAGTGTGTCCCTTGTCTTGATGAAGGCCATATCTTTTGTTCTAAGCTCTCCTCTAGCTGAAGTTTTCTGGTAGCCTGGGAACTCTTATCCCCTGACCCCTGCTGAATGACTTAATCTCACGTGTCACAAAGAGATAACCTGTTTGTCTCAAGTTGGCTTAATAAATTCCGTTATTCGAATTGATAAAATGCTCAAATAATTTACAAAATTTCCAAGAAAATTTCCAAAAATTTCCATTTTTCCTTTAGTTTGGCTACACAGGCTTTATTAGTTAAAAAAATTCCTGTGCTGACTGTACTAACAACATCTGGCAGCCACTTCCAGGCAGCAAAAATGACTACTCCCACTATTATATATTTGAAGTTCTCTCACTTTCTGCTGGTTCTCAGCCAAAGTTACCCTAAATTATTTGGATCCTGTTAGAAGAAACCACAAGTCAGGACCTAGTTGTCAAAGGGAGGTGAACTCATCCTAGGGTCCTCATTCACTGTCTTTTACTTTTTCTCAATCAGCTAGTTCAAGGCACCATTTTTTCTTTTTAGTTTAAAAAAGATCCAAATAATCTCAATCTTTGTTACAATAAATGACCCAACAGTAGAAGAAAACATCATATGCAGATGTTCCAATAAGAAGACCATCAGCTATACAGAAATCCAAACCACTTGGCATTGCCAATCTTGTAGGAACAGCAGGTGGTGCCAACGGACTTCCCATGGACTTAACTGTATCATTTATGGATCTTCCTTCTACTTCAAGGAACACAATTTTCTTTAAAAAGTGTATGTTGAGTGACAGGATTTCAATGGGTTATCTCCTCTACTCTTTCTAATGGAGAAACTTCCTGCAGGAATCCTTCCAGTAAATTCAGATAATAGACCATGGTTCTGGATTTCTAGCTGGATTCTAGAAATAACTCTCTTCTGTGTTCCAATATCTTGATCCTTTTTCCACCCATGCAATTCCTTTTTCTCTGAGAATTTATTCTTAGCACCATAATTGTTCAGAGGGAATCTCCTTGACAGTCCCCCACCCCCATCCCCACCAAGCACCATTCTGTTAATAGTTTGGGTGGAATGAAGGTGTATTCTTTGGTATTTTCCATTGAGTGGTTTGACCAGGTAAGTGAGTTTTCTGTTGGTATATTACAGTTTTCCCATTTTGAAAAAGCTACCATCCCTTCTAACATTTGGAAAACCATGCGACATGGTTCATGTTCAAAAAGGACTCAAATTTTTGTGACATCCAGAAAATGGAACAGTTCATCTATTAACTTTTCTATATTGTTGCCTTTTTTCTCTACAGTCTTACTCAAATCAGTGCATATGAGTCCCTATTTCTTGGTCTTCTTCCACACTTTCTTTTGATTTTTCTTCCCTTCTTACTGTTAAGGTGACACCTTGCTATGATACTGGAGCTGATGGGTAACATGTAGTAACACATTTGTGGATGGCCATTTAATTTCATTTTTGAATGACTAATTTCTTTCCGCTTTAAGAGAACAGCTATAAACTTCAGGTCAAGGAACTATCAGCCTTCTGAGCCACTGAACCTCCTGGAAAAAATCCTCATAGAAATCTGTGAGGCACACACACATCCTGTTCCTGCAGTCTGACCTGTCTTCTCTTTTCCCTATTTGTTGTTATTCCTACTGGTAATTTACCTTATTGTGCAGAACAATTTAGTTGTCTTGGTCTTCAAGATCAGCTCAAGAGGACTGTCTTTTCAAAATGTGAAGGACTAATTGAGCTGTTTTCTTAAGCAAAACAAATCTTTCCGTAGCTCATCTCCATCCTTATACAGACAGTATTGCAAAACATTTTTTAGTAACATTCTTTTCTTCCTGTTATATTCCTGTGTGGTTTTACTTGAAAGACAGCCAATTGATAAATACATATATAAACATCCTGTCTCTTCCATTGTGTCTGATTAAGATTTAATAAGAGGACTTATAGTTTCCACCTGCTAGTCATTGTGGTTTGTCCTACCCAGGAGGAGACAGTTTGGCAGAGTTTGATGTCATACATTTGTGGGTGATAACCTACTTCTGTTTCTAAATTGGAATTTGCTTTATCAATTGCTGAAATCTTATGCCTTTAGAGCTAAAATATCAATTACCAAGTAATATTCTCAAAAATCCTTCTTCTTACATAAGATCATTTCTCTTAAATGTCTAGCACAGTGTTATTTGTTCAATAAACATTGGTCGAGCATCTAGTAAGTTACAGACATTGGAAATACAGAGCCGCTCCCCTCAAAATCTAGTTTAGGTGACTACATGGCACATAAATAAATGAGTTAAAATTTTTAAACACTCTGGTAGCAGTATCTGGGGGGTAAAACAGGGCATGAATGTGAATATAGCCTTTACCTCTACCTTGGGCCTTCCAGGGCCTCAGCAGATTTCTATAGCCAGCGGGGGTCTTAGTATGCCCAGATGGGGAAGGATTTAATGACAAGGAAGAGAGTTTGTTTACAGACTTTGTAGATGTTAAAAGGAATAACAACATTTTTTGTATTTTGCTTTGAACTGTCTTCCGGCTTAGGGAACAAACTGGTAGCACTAACCTTGGATTTAAGTGGCTTAAGAATCACCACCCACAAGAATTCCAATTGCTCTGGAGCTGTTAATCACATAGACTCTGATCAGCAGTGGATTCATCATGAAGCGAACAAAGCCTAATGTCATGGCCTTGCATTGCACCGGCCCTTCCAAGGTCCTGGGACGCAGCCCCAACATTGTGTTCACAAGGGCATATGTTTTGCTTGTGCCATTTTCTTGGGTTGAGGAAAAGAAGCAATTCAAGGAGGTTATTTCTTACCCAAAGGCCAAAAAGGACATTAAAGGGGCCTGAGGAAGGAGCACTGAATCTGGGGATCAGGTTTGCTCAGGAAACTAAGGAGCAACTGAAGAGGTTTAAAGCACATTTTGCCTTTTCCATAAGTATGGGAATGGCGGAGGGAGGGAGAATCCCAAGCAGGCTTCGTACTGTCAGCGCAGAGCCTGATGCAGGGCTTGAACCCATGGAACTGTGAGATCATGACCTGAGCAGAAATCAAGAGTTGGATGCTTAACTGACTGAGCCATTCAGGTGCTGCTGGGTCCAGTTGCTCTTAAAAGGGTTTTAGTTCTTATTGTCAGTAAGAAATGGTGACTGGGAACCAACGAAGTCCAACAGAGGAAGCACGCTGAGATCTGAGAGAGCAACTCGGAATGAATATGCAGAAGGATGCCTGGATGCAGGAAACTACTGAGAAACACCTTCTTCATGTGACAGGTTCCATCTTCTTTCCAGATCTTCTTTCTCCTTGACATCAGTCAGAATAGACTACTTTATGCCACCGGAACAAGTTAACACAAAAATCTCAGTAGTTCACATGCATGTGGGCAGCAGAGGGCTCTGCTCTCTTTAGTAACTCAGGGACCCAGGCTGACTGAAGGCTTTGCCGTCTTGGAGATGTACCATCTGGCACATGCAGCTTTTGGGGCAAGAAAGAGAGCCTAGAGAGTCATACTTGGGCTTTTCATTGCCTCCTCTTGGAAGTGACACGTGTGATACGCACTCAGATTTCATTGGTCAGAACTAGTCGTTTGGGCCTAGGAAAATAAATGCTTGATGAGTATGTTGCTCTCTATGCCACATTCTTCAGTCAAACATTTGATAGCAATGCTGTCAGCTTTTTCCTGGAGACGCTTCTGGGGTACAGGTTTGAGTAGAAACTGAACATGATTAGAACATCCCCAGAGTGGGTTTTGAAGACATTTTATATTTGATTCCTTTGATTGGTGGAGTCTCTAACTCCTTACCACCACTTTATTCTGTGCCAAAGGTGATTAGACGGACTTGTGTCTTCCCTATTCCCTACCTCCTATGAATGCAAGTAGTTATTAACAGCAGTGTGATTTTCATGCTTTGTTCATGCATTCATTTCTTATCCAATATTTATAAATCTCTTACTATGTGCCTATCTGGCCCTAAAGAGACATTGAAGAATAAAACATAGTCCCTATTCTCAAGAAGCTTCCAACTTGGAGACAGTAAAGCAAATTTGTACAGATTAAATAGAAACATCAGTCATTTCTGGCTGGAGGGATTAGAAAGTGTTTCACAGAGATGACAGCTCTGTGCATTTATAAACTCAGAAAGACCTAAAAGTGAGACCTGAAACCATAAAAATCCCTGAAGAGAGAACAGGCAGTCACCTCTCTGACACTGGCCAGAGCAACATTTTTCTAGATATGTCTCCTGAGGCAAGGAAAAATAAAAGCAAAAATAAACTGTTGGGACTATGTCAAAATAAAAAGTTTCTGCACAGTGAAGGAAACAATCAACAAAACTAAAAGGCAACTTATGGAATGGGGGAAGATATTTGCAAATGACATATCTGATAAAGGGTTAGTATCCAAAATATATAAAAACTGATACAAGTCAATACCCAAAAAACAAATTATCCAATTAAAAATGGGCAGAAAACACGAACAGATATTTCTCTGAAGAAAACATACAGATGGCAAGTAAACATTGAAAAGATGCTCAACGTGACTCATTATCAGGGAAATACAAATCGAAACTACAATGAGAGGGGCACCTGGCTGGCTCAGTCTGTAGAGTACATGACTCTTGATCTTGGGGTCATGAGCTCAAGCCCCACAATGAGTATAGAGCTTACTTTAAAAAAATACAAAACCCCAACAAAACAAAAAGCTACAATGAGATATCATCTCATGCTTGTCAGAATGGCTAAAATAAAAAACACAAGAAACAACAAGTGTTAGTGAGGAGCTGGAGAAAAAAGAACCTGTGTGCACTGTTGATGGGAATGCAAACAGGTGCAGCCACTGTGGAAGACAGTGTGGAGGTACCTCAAAAACATTAAGAATAGGACACCCCTCTGATCAGAAATAACTACTGTGTATTTGTCTGAAAAATACAAAAACACTAATTCAAAGGGATACATGCACCCCTATGTTTATAGCGGAATTATTTACAATAACCAAGATATAGATTCAGCCCCAAGTGTCCATGGATAGATGAATGGATAAAGAAGATGTAGTATACATACACAATGGAAGGAATATTATTTAGCTTTAAAAGGGAATGAAATCTTGCTATTTGCGACAATATGGATGGAGCTAGAAAGTATTATGATATGTGAAATAAGTTAGAGAACTCTAGGCAAATACCATATGATTTCATTCACATGTGGAATTTAAGAAACAAAACAAATGAACAAATGAAAAAGTGAGAAAGAAAGAGAGAGAGAAACCAAGAAACAGAATTTTAACTATAGAGAAGAAACAGATGGTTATCAGATGGAGGCATGGGGAAAATGGGGGATGGGGATTAAAAAGTACACTTATCAGGATGCAGAAATAAAATAAAGTGAAAAAGAAAAAACCTTGGGTAGATTTGGGAATTATCTATCTTTAGTGGACTTGAGAATGTCCTCTAGAACTCAAATATGCACAAATGTAGTGTTTTCTATTTTTATAACTGATTTCATCTTGCTCACTAGCAGGACGTGTTTGTGTGGATTAAAAATATCCATAAAGTTAACTCAGACTCTACCACTTAAAATGTCTTCTTCAAGTTAGCTTAGGTTCAGTGCAGTAAAATAATTAGCCAATTCTAGATGGAAACTTTCTGTTGGAGTTAGTTTTGGTTTTTCAGGAAGCAATTCCTCTGTTTCTCCTTTCAGAGGTGATGTCTGCGTCCGAGGGGCTTCTTATCTGAATGGCAGTGTAGGGTCCTTGTTCTCCTTACTTAAGTATCTGCTTGTCTTCCATTTAATAGGTCTGATCTGATCTGGTTTCTGGGCATCATGTATTGGATTTGTGAACAAACGAACGAGGCTTATTCGGTGCCAAGCTCTTTGCTAGTCACGGCTGTAGGAGGCTCAGTAAACATGGTGGGTTGGACCTGAGCCAGCTCATGACTCTTGTCCCTTGAAGCGAAATGGGCTTCGGTAAAGAAGCCTTTAGTAACTCTTGCACCTCCTCCACCTGGAGCACAGATTGGTGAGGTGGATCCCCAGTACTCTACTAAACCAACTCCATTACTCATTTCTTTTTAATGTTGTATAGATACTTTTTCATTCATAAGGGTTGTTTTATATCTTAGTTGGAATGTTTTAATTTTAACATCTTAGTCACTGTATTTCTGATAGCTCTCGAGGAACTGTCCCTTGTGCAAGAATGCTTTATTATTAACTTTCCAGAAAAGAGATGACTGAACCTCTTAAATCACTTCCTCATGGGTAAATTCAGAATTATAACGCTATGTTATGATACAGTTGTAATGACTGCATTGTTTTCCAGCTCATAAGGCCGATCAAGCAGATATCCTAGGTAAAAAGATAAACAAAATTCTGCTCTTTATTTTTTTATTTTGTATTTAATATGCAAGATGCAGAATTAATATTTTTTATAATACAGTTTTCTTCCTGTTACAGCCTTGTGTGGTTTTAGTTGGAAACGTGCTAAGTGATAAATTTATAACATCCTACCGACTTAGCCATATCTGATTAAGATTAGAGGAAAAGGCTTCATGGTTTTCACCTGTCAATATGATGCGGTTTGCCTTCTGTATCTGGGGGTACACAAAGAAACCTGCAGTAGCTGTGTGTATTTTTTAAAGTTTATTTATTTTTGAGAGAAAAAGAGAGATAGAATGAGTCGGGGGAGGGCAAGAGAGAGGAAGAGAAAGGATTCCAAGCAGGCTTTGTGCAATCAATGCCCGGAGCCCGATGAGGGGCTCAAACCCACGAACCGGGAGATCATGATCTCAGCCAAAACCAAGAATTCATCACTTAACCGACTGAGCCACCCAGGTGCCCACCGTGTATATATACACATATGTATATATATATGTATTTACTTAAATGTTTTTAATGTTTATTTATTTTTAGAAACAGAGCATGAGTGGGGGAGGGGCAGAGAGAGAGAGAGGGAGACACAGAATCTGAAGCAGGCCCTATGCGGGGCTTGAACTCATGACCTGCGTGATCATGACCTGAGCTGAAATTGGATGCCTAACCGACTGAGCCACTCAGGGGCCCTTCCACTGTATATTTTTAAAACTGGCTGTCTCCTCACTTCTCTGGGAATGGGGCTGCTTTGGTTTCTGGAACTGGAAACTTAACTGTATTTATGGCAGAAACACTGTGTTGTTTTGAACCCTAGCTCATACCATTTAATAGTATTATATTAAGTACATTAATAGAATAGGATTTGATGCTACTGGATTATCATTCTATCAAGTGATATAATTTTGCACTCTGATGTGAAGCCCTCATGTAATCAAGTTGAATAACATTCTCAAAAGAATTCTTTTTTTTTTTAAGTTTATTTATTTTGAGAGAGAAAGAACATGCATGCCTGGGAGGGGCAGAGAGAGAAGGGGAGAAAGAGAGAGAGAGAGAGAGAGAGAGAGAGAGAGTAAGAGAGAGAGAGAGAGAGAGAGAGAGAGAGAATCCAAAGCACCTCCAGCACACAGCCTGACACGGGACTTGAACCCACAAATAAGGCTGATCAAGCAGATATCCTAGAGCCGAAACCAAGAGTTGGACATTTAACCCACTGAGCCACCCATGTGCTCCTCAAAATAATTCTTTTTAGTTGAGCTGATCTGTGTAAAACACCCACCTGAGTGCCATTTTATTTATTCATTCACTTAATAGATATAATTTGGGATTTTTTAATACTAATTTTTTAAATGCAGGATATGGAGGTAAATGAGACACAGAATTTTTACCCAGATCATTAGACTTTATGATGTAAAGCTGGCAAGTCAATAAATGAGTTAATAAAAGGATTGAGGCTGCTAAGGTACAACTTGATGATGGGTAGAATGGGAGCACAGAGGAGAGAGGCGTCATCCGCAGAAGGGCTTGCGAACCTGAGTGGCACCAATGATTACACCACCAAGGTACCGGTGTGGTTCCAGGAACGACTTTAGACAGGCTGGGGGTGGGGTAGCAGAATTTAACTGCGCTCTAAAGTCCTGTGATTCCTGGGCTGGGGTGGAGAAAGAGGCCCTCCTTCTGCTTCTCACCACCACAGTGTACTACTACTAGCTAGCACTCACAGTGTCACTTACTAATGCCGACTCACTTGATCCTCACCAAAATCCTATTCTCTAGGGACAGTTGTTATCCTTATCTTATAGGTGAGGCAAACAGAGCACAGAGCATTTAAGAAATCTGTTCAAGGTGCTAAAAAAACAGTTTAACCTAGTAAATTTGAAGATCTAACTGGCTTTATTAAATGATTCATGGGGCTCCCAGGTGGCTCAGTCGGTTGAGCGTCCGGCTTCAGCTCAGGTCATGATCTCACAATTCAGGGGTTTGAGCCCCACATTAGGCTCTGTGCTGAACTCTTGCTCAGAGCCTGAAGCCTGTCTTCAGATTCTGTGTCTCCCTCTCTCTCTGACCCTCCCCTGCTCATGCTGTCTCTCTCTCAAAAATAAATTAAAAAAATAAATGATTCATGAATTAAGCAGCATCCCACCTAGCGAGTAGAGACGAGTTCTGAGGGATTCTACAAAATGGAGGGTTAAAAAAATTGTTTTTGATGTTTATTTTTGAGAGAGAGAGAAACAAAAAGCATGAGCAGGGGAGAGGTGGAGAGAGAGGGAGACATAGAATCTGAAGCAGACTCCAGAAAGAAAAGGCAAGGTAGGAATCTGGGTGGCTCTGTTGGTTGAGTGCTGACTTCGGCTCAGGTCATGATCTAGTGGATTGTGGGTTCGAGCCCCACATTGGGCTTTGTGCTCTCAACTCGAAGTTTGGATACTGCTTCGGATTCTGTGTGTCTCTCTCTCTGCCCCTCCCTTGCTTGTACTCTCTCTCCTACCCCCCCAAATATATATTTTAAAAGGGTACCTTCCCCATAGTGGGAAGAGCAGGGGTCATATGCAGATTTCCTCATCTTCCTCTCTGGGAAGGAGAGGGTCTAGGTGGCCCTATTCATTGGGCCTGATCAGAAAATTCCTGACTGACCATTTAAGACTACATTTCTAGGGGAGGTTGAAACTGCAATTAGTTAGATATTAAGTCCCCATTTGGGGACTTGGCCTAAGGGATGCCATTTTGGGCCTATGGTTTTCTTTTTAACAAACGTTACACGTAGAGCCTATGGCAGAGCTGTGAGTCAAGACTTGACAGTTTGGCTCTTGAGTCTGTTCTCTTGACTACTGCATTGTGGCTCTTTCAGGTCATGTGGGACTCTGCTAGACTGGTGTCCTCTCGAACTTTCCTCCCTCTCATCTTTGATGAGATTGTACACTTTCTCTTTTCCCTTTCTGTCTGGGGCAGTTCCCTTAAATTATATTTTGCATCTTCTTTAGCTGTGGTTTATAATGCAAATGTGTCCTGTGTCCTACCAAGCCAAACTCTTAATATACAAAGGGGAAAACTTTGAAGTTTAGAAAACCACAGTCTTTTGAAACTATTTTCTTCTTGAGAGTCAAAAATTTTATTTTGGAGGGCTGGAGTTGAATGTGGACTCCTTCTTTCTCTATTTTCTGTAATAACAACCTCTTTCTCACCTGAAGATCATTTGATGACTAACTGAAAGGGATAGTTCACATAAAATGAAATGCAATAAAAAAAATAGGGTAGCATCATTAAAAAGTCACTTATGTCTTGATATTGTATCCATCTATCATCTATTTATTTATCTATTATTATTATCTATCCATCATCACTTATAACTATTACCGGCATCATCATTCAATCTATCTAATCCATTTCTTTAGTGTCTATATTTCCTTTTAAAAATTAAAAAAAATTTACTTTTTTAGGAGAATAGAACATATTTGATTTAACAGATTGTGAGCTTGACCTATAACATTTAAACATTCAGACAACAGCAGGTGGAGTTCTATTTGTACTCCTGGTCCAGACGGGTTCTGCTGATATAGGTCCCTGCAGATGTTGGGCATACCAAATATTCTAGATAAAACCGCTCCCTAGATAAAACATTCCCTAAAAACATCACCCTTTCGTCCTTAGCACCTAGCACAATGCCTGATGTGTAGTAAAGTAATAAATATTTGTGGAACAAAAGACTAAATTTGAATGGTTCCTGTAAGCTGAGTCATGAAAATTCACATTTCTGGAGCAGACACTCCTAGTGTGGGAGGTAAGAGCCAGTATTTTCTACAACAGCAGAGAGTATATTACTTGTATAAATCACTTAGCAATATTTCTGTCACGTAGTAGATCCACAGTAAATGTTACCTACCATTATTTATTAAAATTTTTAAATGTTTATTTATTTTTAGAAAAAGACACAGAGTGTGAGGGGGGGAGGGGCAGAGAGAGAGGGAGACACAGAATCCGAAGCAGCCTCTAGACTTTGAGCTGTCGGCTGTCAGCGGGGCTTGAACTCACAAACCGTAAACCGCAAGATCATGACCTGAGCCAAAGTCAGACACCTAACCGACTAAGCCACCCAGGCACCCCTGTTACCTGCCATTTTTAACTATACAGTCTATGAATTATGAATTCTAGAGATTTCATCAGTTGAGACTCAGTAAGCATAGATGTGATAAATTGTTTCACATCATAAAAGTTTCATGAAACGATTTCTCGCCATCTGAATAATTTAGTATCCATCCAAATTAGCAAGATCCAACACTTGTCAAAGTACTTGCTTGATTAACTCTATAGCTATGGCATCCTCAGAGTAGATATAAATTTTATTTTAAACTATCTTTTAAGTAGAAGAATTTCATTGCCCTCAAATACTAATATATTTGTGTCTTCATTAACTTTTTTCGTTGTTCAAACAATAGGACACTGATATCTTAGTCAATAGATCTTCTAGGACATTTAAATTTAAAAATTTTTAAATGTTTATTTATTTTTGAGAGAGAGAGAGAGAGAGAAAAGGAGGGGCAGAGAGAGAGAGGGAGACACAAAATCTGAAGCAGGCTCCAGGCTCTGAGATGTCAGCACAGAGCCCGATATGGGACTTGTACTTGTGAACTGTGAGATTATGACCTGAACCAAAGGTGTAAGCTCAACCAACTGAACCACCCAGACACTCTCCATTCTGGGACATTTAACTATAAAATAGATATTGTGATCTTAAAAAAATGTTTTTTAATGTTTCTTTATTTTTGAGAGAGAGCCAGTGCGAGCCAGGGAGGGGCAGAGGGAGAGAGAGAGAGAGAGAGAGAGAGAGAAAGGAAACACAGAATCCCAACCAAGCTTCAGGCTTTGAGCTGTCAGCACAGAGCCCGATATGGGGTTCAAACTCATGTACCATGAGACCATGACCTGAGCCGAAGTTGGACACCTAACTGATTGAGCCACTGAGGTGCCCCCATATCGTGGTCCTTTTAAGAAACAAGTGATTCCAGGGGCATCTGGGTGGCTCAGTCGGTTAAGCTTCTGACTTTGGTTCAGGTCCTGATCTTGTGTTTCATGAGCTGGAGCCCTGCGTCAAGCTCAGAGCCTGGAGCCTGCTTCAGATTCTATGTCTGCCTCTTTCTGCCCCTCTCCTGCTCACCGTCTGTGTCTCTCCCTTTCTATCTCTCAAAAATAAACATAAACCCCCCCCCCCCAAAACAAAAAAACTCCAAGGGATTCCATTTTTCTTGGATCCTTCTGCTTCCAGGAGCTTGGCATTCCCAGCTCTGCCATCTTGTGGCGATCCTATAAATGGCACACTCGCAACCAGGAACCTCAGCACCAATGTAGAATCTGAGGCTTTCACACAGTGGATAAGTACACTGATACAGTGAGTGGATTTGAGTTTGAATTTGAAATTTCTTTATAAAAATTGCTCATTTAAGTATTTTGAACTCAGAAGCCCGGAACCCATCAAAGACTATGTAAAGACTCCCTATCTACTTGAAGGGAGAGCGGGCAGTGGGCCTTGGTTGGGGGGGAGTCCTCAACACGTCTCCTGAGCATGAAATGCTCCCCACTCCAGCCAATCTTAGAAGACAGAGTGACTTAAACGTGGAGTTGGATGAAAGAGATGAATTTACTGTTTTTCCCTCTCCTCCTTTAAGAAGGTTGGGTGATTCAGAGGAGAATAGAATTTCCAGGTACTACATGGCAATACGGTAACAAACAGTATTTTTTGCCACTTAACTAATAATACATTTCTTTTCTTCAAATGTAATAATAATAATTCCCTTTATGGGCATCTACTGCAGATAAATAATCTGAGACGTGGACAAATTTATGTGAAAGCTTTTTATGATAACATTAACTAGATGAAAATGAATAACATGGAATATTCTTTTCCACCTACCTCTTATTCCTCATTCTCTTCTTCCTTTTCCTCATTGATAATTGCTGATAAATTATTACCATTAAGAAAATGGTTACTATGTTTTTATGTTTAAAAAGGTATGTCTAGTAACTGCAACTTTTCAGAAAACAATTTAACTTTTAAATCAGAATATCATTTTTATTAATTTACATTGGGAAATACAACTGTCAGATTGGCTGGATATAACCTGAATGTGACTAAAGCATCTTCTGACTGGAACCCACAGGGTGGGGGAGGGGTTTGTATGTGATGATTGAAAGCCTAATCAGGGCGCTGGGTGGCTCAGGGGATTAAGAGTTCAACTCTTGGTTTAAGCTCAGGTCATGATCTCATGGTTCATGAATTCAGGCCCCACATCAGGCGCGGCGCTGACCATGTGGAGCCTACTTGCAATTCTCTTTCTCCGTCTCTTGATCTCTTTCAAAATAAATAAACAGGGGAAGCTGGATATTTAATTGGAAGGTTTAATGACCTCAAGCTCTGCAACCCGACAAACCCATCTTTCCAACAAAGATGGATGTAACTTTCATTCCAATGAGACAATACCAGATGTCTTTCAGGAGACCAGAGCATCATATTGACCAGTAGGGGCATTCTCTGGCTTAAATAGCCCCTGTTTGTTTTTGATAGATCTCTTACACTTCTGGAATAGAATGTTAAAACCGAAATTGTCACCAAGTCATCAAAATGTCATAGACATGAAATTCTGAAGCCAGACAACTAAATAGAGAATTTGCAAAGGTAATATATTAGATTTGGTTCTTGGCACTTGGCCCCATTAAACAGATCATGGATATTAAAGGGATGATAGTGTTAAGAGAGGAAGTTTTTTGTTTTTAAAGTTTGTTTCTTTCGAGAGAGAAAGAGGAAGAAAGAGAGTGAAAGAGAGGAATCCCAAGCAGCCTCCGTTCTGTCAGTGCAGAGTCCCATGTGGGGCTCCATCTTGAGAACCAAGGGATCATGACCTAAGCTAAAATCAAGAGTCTGATACTTAACTGAGCGACCCAGGTGCCTTGAAAGCTTTTCAAATCTTGATGTGCATAAGAATCACCTGGAAAGTTTGTGGCAAGTAGATTCTGATTTAGTAGGTCTGGATATGGCCTGACAATTTTCATTTTTAAAACAATTTTTAAAGTTTATTTTTGAGAGAGAGATAGCATAAGTGAGGGCGGGGCAGAGAGGCGAGAGAGAGAGAGAGAGAGAGAGAGAGAGAGAGAGAGAGAGAGAATGAATCCCAAGCAGACTCTGTGCTGAGGCACAAACTCATGAAAGCACCTAAGGTTGGGAGTGGGTTTCCAGTGGAGTCTACCATATGCTTAGAATTTCAGTTCCATCCCCCCAACAACTGGGAGGAAAAGGGCAGGGAGGAGGAGGTTAAATCAATGGCCAATGATTTAATCAACTATGATTATATAATGTATTCTCCATGAAACCTGTTAACCTTAGAAAACAAAGCTGTTGGGGTGCCTGGCTGGTTCAGTAGGTAGGGCCTGTGACTCTTGATCTCCAGGATTATAAATTTGAGCCCTACATTGGATGTAGATATTATTTAAAATTAAAATCTTTAAAATTTTTTAAATGTTTATTTAATTTGAGAGAGAGAGAGAGAGAGAGAGAGAGTGTGGGGGAGGAGTGGGTGGGGGGGGCACAGAATCCAAAGCAGGCTCCAGGCTCCAAGCTGTCAGCACAGAGCCTGATGTGGGGTTTGAACTCATGAATGGTAAAATCATGACCTGAGCCATAGTCGAATGCTTAACTGACCGAGCTACCCAGGAACACTTAAAAATAAAATCTTAAAAAACAAAACCCTGCCAGTTACTCTATTAGCAAGAAATGGTTTATTGAGGAATAGCAGAGAAATGTAATCTAGGGCTAGGGAACTATGGCAAAACCATAAGGAAGTCTACAGAACAAAGGAGAGGAACACTCTTACACAGAGGAAAGTGAGAAGTTGGGAGAACTGTTATAAACAAAATGTCCATTGGATTAAATGGCGAGTTCTAAGTATAGTGGCTTTTCATTGGGTGAACTGTAACTGTCTCTCATTGGCTGGGCTGTTGCTGGGGGAAGAGGAAGCCTTCTTTCTTGCTAGGATAGTAAAGTGGTGTACCCAGGGAAGGTCTGTTCTTCCTGTTGTGCCTGTAATTGACTACCAGTTGTAGGGCGTTCAAGTTGCCCCTCCGAGCGTCCCAACTACATTTTAGTGAGGTTTCCCTTTATTAGTTTTTATAAATCCAAAAGGACTGGGTTCAAGAGATCCTGGGCTGGTGAACACATGGAGGTACAGGGAGAGTGGCCTACCTGCGAGGGTATGGAAGCGCGGTATCCCTTCCCACTCACGTTGCTTTGTGCATCTCTTACATCTGGTCGTTCCTGAGTTGTGTCCTTTTGTAATAAACTGGTGATTTAGTGAGTAAAATGTTTCTCTGAATTCTGTAAGCCCTTTAGCAAATTAATGGAACCCGGAGTCGGTAGTGTAAATCTCCTCTGTTGCTCAAGGTCTGTCCTCAGAGCACAGGTAACAACCTGGTCTTGGGACTGACACCTTAAGTGTGTGTGGGGCAGTAGTCTTGTAGGACTGAACCCTTAATCTGTGGAATCCAATGCTGTCTTTGAATAGACAGTGTCAGAACTGAGTTAAATTCTTTTTTAAAAAATAATTTTTTAATGTTTATTTTTGAGACAGAGAGAAAGAGCGTGAGTGGGGAAGAGGCAGAGAGAGAGGGAGACACAAAATCCGAAGTGGCCTCCAGGCTCTGAGATGTCAGCACAGAGCCTGACTCGGAGCTCGAGCTCACAAACTGTGAGATCATGACCTGAGCCAAAGTCTGACGCTTAACAACTGAATTGTGTTGAATTCTTAGACACCTGCTGATTGGTGTCAGAGAATTGCTATGGATTATGTCGGAAGCCTCCAACCCCCTAAAAGCCTGTAAAAAGTGGGTCCGAGAACCAAAAGAGTAACTTTGACATTTTATTGTGCACAGAATGCCCCTAACTATTCCCTTGTCTTTTCTTACTCCTCTTAACTTCTGGTAATGCGCTCCAAACCCTGTGCACCAGAGGCAGGCTGAGCCAGGGAGAGTAGGTCTCCATAGCACCTCATTTAGGGATGGACATAAGCCTTAAGCCAGGCCATCCGGTGTCCTCTTCTGTGTTTGTCAAACTGCAGCTAGAGGAAGAGACCCCTTTGCCTCTTGGGGTACCAATGGGATAGAACTGGTCTGCTGTAGAAAATAATGGGAACTGGGCAAGAACAGCTGAGGGGTTAACGGAGAGACTCCTGGCAGTGGCTAGTCCCAGCTTCCACACCAGTGGCTCAATAAGTTGCTCCAGGCCTTTTCCACCCATTTTGTATTTGTCTGCCAGCAGGTGGGTTTCTGGGTTCCTAACTCTGAAAGCTCTGTGTTCTGACAGATAAATGAAATGATGCAGTTTGAGTTTCTCTTTCATTCCCATCAGGGGCAATTGCAGACTTGGTTCTCTCTCTAAACCTTTTATTAACCACTTCCTTCCAGTAGTTTTTGTCTTCTGTTTCACTGAGAGAAGTAAAGTTACCAGACGAGGATTTAATATATTCTCTTCTCCCTTCCCTAAGTCTTAGCAGCAGCAGCACCAGTATTGATTCATTCCTCTCGTCCCCAAGAACAGAGTCATTTTCTCTCAGCTCACGGCTCGCCTCTCTGCTCCTGTTTCTAGATCTCAATTCCTTGAGGAACCACGTGAGGCAATCGGCCTAACCTATTGTTGCCTACTCCACAGAAGTATATAAGAAGCAGCATGTTCTGAGGGCTGTGTGGACCCTGTGTATCCCATCAAAGATGCGAACTGACCCTGAACAGGAATCTTTACAAAGTCCTGAGAATGCTCACTTTTACCAGCGTTATGTAGTATCCTTTCTATACTCTTCTCCTGACTGAGTGTAGAAAAAATGGTCGCCAAGGAAAAATGGCTGAAACGCGGAAGTGCATTGATTGGGACTTTCTATGCTGGATGGACGTGAAGGTGTTAGGGCTACCCTGACACTCTGGGGGCAAGTGGGAGAAAGAGGAAAGCTTGGCACTGCTGTCTGACTGACGATGGGTCTTTCTGCCTTTGACCCAGTCTTGACAGTGAGACCCTGTAGGGTTGGCTCCATCGCTCCAGAGGGTCCTGGATGAATAGCAGGGAACACCAGTTAGTAAAGATTGAGAGGCAGCTGTGGGGAGGAGTGGAATGTTGAGGAGGAATCCAGCTAGAATAGGATTGCAGGAGTGGTGGTGTAGGAAGTCACTCTTCAATCCCAGAGGATGTGGGCTGATTCTTGATTGACCGACAGACACTGGAGTGTGAGAGAACCAGCAATGGGTCCGAGGTTTGTAACTACTCGTGTAAGATGTACTGAGCTGATGAAATTTGGGTCTGATGTTAAGGGGACTCTTTGAACAGAGTGAGTACAATATTCGGGTCCCATTCAGGGTAACAGGGAGGACAAAACAAAATAAATCAATGGAGTGTGAGCTGGAGCACGACGGCTGAGTTGTCAACTTGTTCGCTAGGGTGAAAGATTCTGTGTGATTTTGAAATAGCATCAAATAATGCTGAAGAGAAGAGAATCAGTGAATTTGAAACCCTGGTTGACAGAAATCTTCCTTTTTTTTTTTTTTTTTTTTTTTTTTTTTTTTGCTTTGATGCCTTTCTGGTGAATGAAGGGAGATTTTCTCCTAACAGTGCACCTCTTGATAATAAGTAGTTTCGGTGGATGACCTTGACTGAGTTCTTTCTGCTGTTATTCTGCAAGTTGTAGAGAGGTAGTTTGCAATTTTTCTTCCCCTGGATAGATTTCCAGTGGTTATCTTTTTTTTTCTGGACAGGCCATGCAGATTTTACAGCTATCTTTTCCTCTCTAGCAGTTTCTGCCTCAACCTATTTCATTGGTTTTCTCCTTTACTTTAGGCTCCTACTGGTTGGAGCTTCCTGAATGTCCACTCCCATTACTGTGCTCAAGCATTGGTCTATGGGAAGTCATATTTCACAATAAAACATGAAAATAGCAGGGCCAGTTAAGTGACATTGTTCATCATGGTATTTTACACATTCAAAGAAAATGGTAGCATCACTGTCCCCCTTCCTCTGGTTCAGCGTTCCCCACAAATTCAATAATATCGTTTTGTTCTTTCAAACTCCAAACCCCCTGGGGCCTGGCTCTAGATTTTTATGCCTCAGTCAACTCAAATATGTCTCTTGGTGATCTAAACTTTCTTTCTCCTACCCTTGGTGTTTTCTTTCTCAAGTAGAGCAAGAGATCTAAGGGAGGAGAGGTGCTGATGAGTTCAAGGACAGATGTGGTTGAAATAAGAACAAAAACTCAAAGAACAGAATTTCAATATGTAAAAATTCTGAAAGGGTGTGGTTACCAGGAATGCCAGGGTTCAGGGAGGGCATGAGTGTTGAGTTGAGGGACCTGAGTTTCCTTGCAAACTCCAACTCCTTCGTTTGTATCAGCTGAAATATCTCTTCCAAAGAGAAGCTTTCCCTGGTGGGAGCTGGATTCCCCACAGCCACCTCCATGTTGTAACCTCTCATTACTCATGGTATATTTTTTTTCTTTAGAGATTTTACACATCTGTTGTTAAACAATTTCCTATAAACTTAATCTGTATACGTCTTTGACCACCAGCTAGACTGTAAACCCCATGAGTGCATGGATAGTGTCTGTCCTATTGGTTGGACTACTTCCAGCCTGTGACACGGTGTGTAAATGTGATGGTGTAGAGTAGATGTTAGTAAATGCTAGCTGATGGTATGTTATGCATGATGCACAGTAACTCACAAATATTGCCTCAGTGAGCACTCAGACCTTGTGAGTGATTTTTGGTTCTGTCTCCCCTTGTTTCTTTCTCTGGTGTGACTGACAGTAAAACCATTAAAAGTGGGAAGAGAGTGAATACATGTATTAGAGATAGCAAGGATAAGAGGGATTCAGGGTTAAACTTTACACTATATCAAACCATGACTTTAGAGCGATTCCCAAAGGGTATATGTTGTGTGCGTGGAGGTGGAGAGGGGTGGATGTAGGAAGAAAAATGGTACAAGTGGATCAATCATTTGGCTGGAGCAAATGGGAGAGTGAGGGATGCCCAAGGACTGGTTTGGGATAAAGAAGAAGTCACAGGGGACAGAGAGGCTATGGTCTCTGGGAGATTTGAGCACTGGCCCGGCTCTCTGGGCAGGACTGCTGGTCCTAGGCAGCTGCACAGAAAGGAGCAGATCAGGTCTGTAAATATTGATTATAGCACCTCTTCATCCTGGTAAAGGAGAAATTAGCCCCAGGTGACATGTGTGGTCTGGGCAGGGTGGTTTTGAAGGCTATGAAAGATCCCTAAGGGGGAGAAGTTAGGTTCTGTTGAAGCCCCTTGTTATTATGAGCCCCCCTGTGCTCCAGGTCCCCAGTCTCCAGATCATTCTGAGAAGGGAGGAAAGATCAACAATCATATCTCCCCCACTTACTGATTCCCTCCTCAGCCCTCCACATTCACCTGTGAGTTCCTATGCTGCTTGTCCTCATTTTCTGGTAGTCTAATGAGTGTTCTCATACTTCAAATCTCCTTGTGATTCTCTGCTTCAGCCATGAGCCACGTCACAGGGAAGAACAATGCCTGACTGAACCAAAAACTTCCTCTCACGGGCCAAACGGTAACTGATTGCGGCTCACTCTGCAGCAATCAGCCAAGACCCTCACGGGAGAGAAAGCCACTCATGCTTTTTGATTCAACTTTTCTGTCCCAGCCCCCATCATGGGGGCCTGGTTCTCAGAGACCTAAGAAAACATGATGTCAAAAGGCCATGTTGTTCATATAAGGAGATTTTGGAGATTCAGAATCTAATTGGTGTTTGAGCTTCAGAAAGTGGCAGGTGAGGTCTCCGATCGCATCTTAGATGGTAAACTGTTTCTCTATTGGCTTTCAGTAGGGAGGATGTCAGAGGATGTGTTTATATACTCCCTTCCCATTACTGCAGACCTTTGTTAGTATTCTGATACCTTCTTGCAGCTTGGACTGTGACCTTGATGACATGGGAGTCTGTATGGTTTCGAATCTCCCTCTTCAGGGACTCTGTTTTCTCCTCAGTGCCATCGTGGCTGCTCCAGGTGAGAGTTTCCTGGGATCAACAGTAAGTGACTGGACACTCAGGTGAAGGGAAAGGTTTCTGGAGTCAGGGAGCCAGAGCTTCAATGTAAATCATGTGTTTTTGACCAAAAAAGGACCATACTGACTGAATGTTGGTTCTTCTTCTTTTTTTAATGTTTATTTATTTTTGAGAGAGAGAGAGAGAGAGAGAGAGAGAGAGAGAGAGAGAGAGAGAGAGAGAGAGAGAAAGCGAGCAGGGAAGGGGCAGAGAGAGAGGGAGACACAGAATCCAAAGCAGGCTCCAGGCTCTGAGCCTTCAGCACAGAGCCCAATGCAGGGCTCAAACTCATGAACTGTGAGAGCATGACCTGAGTTGAAGTCGGACACTTAACCAACTGAGCCACCCAGGTCCCTCTGAATGTTGGTTCTTCTATGTGGGGTCAACTGGTCATGGTGGCAGATTTTTCGGAGAAATGATGTTGGACCTAGACTGAGATGAGTCCATGACAGTTCTCTCCAATGTCTCCTTTGTTTTCAGGGATCATCTGGTTAGTCCTGGTGATTCCCCCCATGAGGGAAGGACCAGTGGTTGACCTCAGCTGTGTCTCTGGGCTGCTCCTTGCACACTCCATTTGCCTGCTTTGCAGAGGCCACCCCTCAGGATTTCTATGTTTTATAGGTTTATCTTCCTGTAAGCCATGGGCTTGTGTGTGTGCATGTGTAGAATGGGTGTGAAGGGGGTATAAGCAGCATAAGAAGGCTGTCTGTGGGAGAGGAACAGGGCAGCGGAGAAGTGATGGAGTCTGTTGCTCTGTGAAGCACACAGTACCCACACTACTGGAGAGTCACGTCACATCTGTAGGGAACCAGATCACAGATAATCTTGCACCTGCTTCTCTCCTTCAATCTTTTGGCCTTCTTTCTGCTTGACTGCAGTGGTTTGCCAAGAACAGGGCTCTGAGAGAGGCTTTGCCTGCTGGCCTCACCTATTCCTACCAAGGGTCTTTTCTAGAGCAGAGGAGCCTGCAGCCATAATAGGAGGTCTCCTGTTAATAGAGAGTAGCTGACACATAGCATCAATGACATTAAGTCTCCTGGGTCCCCACCCCAGTCCTCCTGAATCATTTCCTGACTTGGCAGGATTGTGGACTGGTCCTTTCTCATTCCCTACAGAATTCATTTGGTGTGAATCCTACAGGGTACATTTTCTCTCTCCTGATTTCTTCTGTCCCTCTCTGAAGGCTGCTTTGCACTGTGCCTTTGACTCAGAGGACTGTAGGCATTAGGGGTAGGGCTGCAGAAAATCTAGCCTTCAGGCTGGAGGAGGCTACTCTTTCAGATTTGGGTACTGGTCAAGGCTGAGCCTTCTTCTAGTTCCGACTTTTCTTGGTACTCATTGCCTTCTTCCTAGAGCTCAGCTTCTCAGTTCTTCCCTAACTCTCCTGGGAAAACCCCAAGCCTCCAAGTTTCTGCTCCATGAGTGTTGGCCGATGCTAGTGAAGATTCTTCTCTTGACAACTTTGAAGTGCAGATATGGGCTTTGGTCCCTTGAAGGGGAGAGGCAATGAACGTTTTGAGATGAGACCCCCTCTTCTTGCTAGGAAGACTATAGGACATTTTCTCAGTAGTAACTTAAGTTCCATGAACATTTCGCCAAAGCAAGTGTTCTTTTTATTTTCCCAGAAACACCGTTCAGTGCTGTCCTACTAAAAATGTATTCTACTTCATACAACATTGGCCTTGCTCTGTGTAAAACAATAGTATTTGCCTTTCTGAGCATTTGATCATTTCTGAGTTGGGCACACATTACAGGAGACTCCACTGTGAAACCCATGATGGTCTTTGGCAAAAGATTAGTCTTTGAAACACAGTTTGTGCCATTATACACAGAAACATAGACTCTCAAAGACTGGATAATTCAGTATTTATTATTTTGTAAATGTTTTTTTTAAGTTAACAATATATTTTGGATATCTTCCTATTCTTTTACAAATGAAAATGTTTTATGGTAGTATTATAAAAATGTAGACTGTCATGGGGTAATATGGAAAATTTTAATTGCTTCCAATTATTTCATTATATGACTGAAATGCAATATACTCATGTAATCACCTTTTTTGGGCATTTAGTTATTTTCAGTATGTGTTTTTGAGACTAAATATTTTAATTTTAATTTTTTTTAACTTATATCCAAGGTAGTAGCATATAGTGCAACAATTATTTCAGGAGTAGGTTCGTTAGTGCCACTTACCCATTTACCCCATCCCCCTTACCACAACCCCTCCAGTGACCTCTGTTTGTTTTCCATATTTAAGAGTCTCTTATGTTTCACCCCCTCCCTGTTTTTATATTATTTTTGCTTCCCTTCCCTTATGTTTATCTGTTTTGTATCTTAAAGTCCTCATATGAGTGAAGTCATATGATATTTGTCTTTCTCTGACTAATTTCGCTTAGCATAATACCCTCTAGTTCCATCCATGTAGTTACGAATGGAAAGATTTAATTCTTTTTGATTGCTGAGTAATACTCCATTGTGTATATATATATATGTATATATATATATGTACACACATATATATATACACACACACACGCACACACATATATATACATATATATGCATACACACACACACACACACACACACA
>PJEM01007412.1:0-96209 GCA_004023845.1 Helogale parvula
TAGAAAAATTACTAATATTTATTTGTTAAATATTAGAATGGGTTATTAAATGTGCCTACAATTTCTATCTTTAGCTCTCAGAATTATTCATCTGGTTATTTAGAAAACCTAACCAGCTTTAGGAATTTGCAATACCTCTAGCCACTTATAAAACCCTGAATGTTATGTAAAAGTGTAAGTATATATTAGCTAAAATTAACCTAGGATTATCTTGAGATCAACAAAATTGATGCTGTTTTATAATCTATGAACATAACATAATGGAAACATGATCAAATGTCTTGTTCTAGTCTGTGAACAAGATGTTATTGAATGAGATCACTTTAAGCCATTACTCTGAGTTCTAGGGATCTATGACTTGTGGGTTAAAGCTTAAAATAAGGGAATCTCAGGGGCACTTGGGTGGCTCAGTTGGTTGAGCGTCCGGCTTCGGCTCAGGTCATGATCTCACAGTTTGTGGGTTCGAGTCCCACATCAGGCTCTGTGCTGACAGTTAGCTCAGAGTCTGGAGCCTGCTTCAGATTCTGTATCTCCTTCTCTCTCTGACCCTCCCCTGCTCACACTGTCTCTCTCTGTCTCTCAAAAATAAATTAAAATCATTTAAAAAATTAAAATAAGGAAATCTTGGGGCACCTGGGTGGCTTGGTCGGTTAGGCAGCTGACTCTTGATGTCAGCTCAGGTCATGATCTTACAGTTTTGTGAGTCTGAGTCCTGCATCCAGCTCTATGCTGGCAACATGGAGCCTGCTTGGGATTCTCTCTCTGCTCTTCCCCTGCTCATGCTCTCTCTGTCTCCTTCAAAATAAATAAATAAACTTAAAAAAATACAGGAGCCTTGCAGAAAATCCTATAATTATTGAATAAAAATTCTGTCTATTCCACAAAGAAGCTACATTTATTACTTGCATTCACTGTCTGGCTTTTATACTCCTCACTCCAGAAAAGTGTTATAGTGGTGAGCTGATTGATGACAGATGGTGAGGATACTTAAAAACCCTACATAAAGGATTAATCTTTTTTTCTTGTTTGTTTAAATTTATACATCTTTTAATATCATATGTATCTGCTTGACTTTTAAATTATTTTTTCATCAATAAAATATTGTCATTCGGGAGATAAATACACGGGAGCCTTACTTTTTAAGTTTGTGTGTGTGTGTGTGTGTGTGTGTGTTGTTTTGTTTTTGAGAGAGAGAGAGCAGGAGAGGGGCAGAGAGAGAGGGACCCAGAAAATCCTAAGCAGGCTCCACACTGCCAGCACAGAGCCTGATGGGGTGCTCGAACTCCCAAACCATGAGATCATGACCTGAGCCAAAATCAAGAGTCAGACGCTGAACCAACTGAGCTACCCAGGCACCCCAAGCCTTATTTGTTAAAGAAAATCCAGGAGTTAGACTCCTGGAGATGAAGTATTACCTTCTTTGTCACAAAGTCTACATTGGAGAAGTTTATTTGCTAACACCCGCTTGAGAATTAGGTGTCTCCCTCCAAAGCAACACAGGAGAAAAGCAGAGTATCCAATGTTCTCCATAGGTAGGCATATGATCAGAGGTGAAGAGGGCTGGTGTGCCTGGTGGCGGAGCCTTCTCTCTAACTTACCAGTGTGATGCAGCACATCTCCCCCAAGAAAAGAAATGAATGAAGGGCAGCTGAAGGAACCCAGGGGTACTGCTCTAACTAAGCCCCTGCCTCGTGATAGGAGAGAAGAGAACCACTACCCTCTCCCCGATCCTCGACCACAAAAAAGAATATTCTCAAGTAGAAATGGGAATACTTGATTTTCTGCAACGACTGTACCTTTCTCTTAAATCTGATCGAAGTTATTATGTCACATTTTGGTTGTAAAATACTCTGCAAATATTCTGGGAAATCATTTCAAATCCATAATAGACAAAGCCAGAAAGGACTTATACTTGCATACGTAATCTTCTGAAGCAGTTTAATGCCTTACGTATCACAGAGCTACTTTGAGTAGCTCACTAAATTCTAGAAAAATTCTAATGGTGAAATGTGAGAGTTAAATAGAATTTGTTCCTCTGTTTTTTGCTTTCGACTTCATTTATGTTTAAAAACATGCACTAATAGGTATTTAGGTTAATGTTTTCTGCAAAAAGTGTAATGAAACTACCATTTCATTTGCAATGAGTATCTACAGTCCCCTATGAAAATACATGGTTTCCTTTTTTTTCTATCCAATAATTCAAATAACATGAATTACAATTTATCTGTAGATATTAAATCATGTTAAAATCCCCATGTTAACATTGAAATTCAGTGTGCATGTCTATATCATATCCACATGAAATCGTGGAAGATTTCTGTCAAGAGTGAGACTGAAACTGTTTGAAATACTTCCTGTTGGGGAAAGATCGCTCTTGGAACCAGACAACAGTCTGCTTACTGACATGGATCAATTGGCCCCAGCTGTAAGAAGAAGACGGGATGCAGATTATGAAGAATGCTGAATGTGTCACTTTCCAAATTCAAGAGGATACCAAACTGGGAGGAATAAGCAAAACTGCAGTCGATGACAAGATTGAGATTCAGGTTATCTAAAAAGACCGGAATGCTGGATAGAGACCAAGAATACGAAATTTGATAGTAGGAATCTCAAGTCATGCCTTGGGTTTTCCAAAAAGAAAAAAAGGAAATGCAAAGTAGTGGATAGTGCAGACAGTAGTTCCTGGTTACAAGATCTGACTTGGCCATAACTCAGTGCTCTCCAACAGTGCTGAGAGGCTGCTAAAAACAAAAGCATATGTTGCATTAGTAGAAAATGAGTATACAGAACTGCAAAAAGCAAGGATTTCTTTAAGGAATGCTAAGTATGTATATCTGAAATTCTCAGTTTGATATTGGAACAAGAGTTTGATGAGTAAAGATAATATTTTGCTGGAAAACAATGAAACACATTAAATTGTTAACTTGGAAGAAAAATCTTGTTGAGGAAGAAAACATGATTGAGTATTTAAGGGCTTCCCTGTGCAAAGGAACACCTGTTTTCTTTTTTTTAATTTTTTAATGTTTTATTTTACTTCTGAGAAAGACAGAAAGACAGAAAAAGAAAGCAGGGGAGGGGCAGAGAGAGAGAGGGGGAGGCACAGAATATGAAGTGGGCTCCAGGCTCTGAGGTGTCAACACAGAGTCTGATGAGGGACTTGAACTAACAAACCTTGAGATCATGACCTGAGCTGAAGTCAGATGCTTAACCAACTTAGCGACCCAGGCACTCCAGGAACAACTTTGTTTTAACTCTCAAAAGAATAGGACTAAAAATTAGAGAGTAGATTTCAGTACTTACTACAGAGTAAATGCTCTCTTAGCAATTGCTGAATGAATTAATGGCCAAAAGTTTTGTCACACTTCAGTTTATGAAACAATAAGACAGGCTCCCTTAACAGAATAGTGAGTTTTCATTCACAGAGGGCATTTAAGTACAAGCTTTATTAATGTTACGAATTTGTTGATTTGGTCAATGCGTTGTTCCTTATTTCTTCTGAGATTGTCTTTACTTCTATAATTATTTCAGTTCTCACTGAAAATTAATTTTATATAAAGTCATGCTGTTGACATTTCTTGAAGATCCTTAGGAGATATGCATACAATGGAAAAAACAAGTAACTTCCAATAAAAGGTTTTTCGTGACTAGAGCTTGTACAAAAGCTAAGACCAATTAATTAGAAATTGAGTAATCTTTGTTATACAACATTCCCAGCCAAAAAAACAGAGATATTCACCTATCATTTATCCACTGTATTTATGCCTTCACAATAGGATGGCCCATGTCACGTGGAAGTTTCCTGATTTTGTGTGTGTTTAACAGTCAGCACAGGTGACATCATTGAAGGTCTTAGCCATTATGATAATCAATCATCTCATGAGCACCATTCACCAAAGCTTCATTTGCTGTGTCTTTAAAACTTGCCTTCTCTTTCCCTAGTCTAGCATTCTGTTAGTACATGGGTTTTGGGGCCAAACACCATTTCTCTCTGCACTGAGAGAATGAATTCTCTCCCATCTTTGGTAAAAATACTGATGTCAGCAGGGGAGTAAGAGGTTAAAGTTAGAAAGACAAGGAAATATAAATCTAGGGTAACATCCTTGAAGTTTCTTCACTGTTACTCAACTGTGCATAATGGGTTAGACTGTCTCTGTGGTGGTCTTAATTGGCCATTAAGATGGCTTAAACCATTGATTTGAATGTACTAAGTTTGATGCTTTTGGGACATCCTCAAACTGCCTAAGGTGAAAAGGGCTTAAGCATACATAATTTATGAATTGATTATCATACTATCCAGATAAACTTATGTGGCCTTCAGGCTATTTGGATACTATCATGTCAAGTGCACTCCATTTAAATGCATCCACTTTCTTTTTCTAGGTAGGTGGTGTGCCATTCTGCCCGAAATATTTTAAATTAAGAATTTTAAATTAAATAACAATAACAAAATAAAGGAAGTAAATCGGACAATCATAAAGGAACAAACAACAATACGCTGAATTTCCATGTCAAAATAATTTTGTTTTTTTATATTGAAAAGGTAAATAGCCACTCTAAGTGATCAAAATATATTGATACTTGTGCTAAAATAAAAAGAATTGCAAGCATAATAACTAAAATAATTTGGTTAACTTTTTCATTTATATAAAAATAAGAACTAATTTAAATAGAGAACATATTTATACTGAGAAAGAGTGATAAAGTTAACACTAAAACATTTCACTTTGGGGAAGACTCAACAATTGAACTGAAAGATCATTTTAATTGGAGAAGTACTTTTTATTCTCTTCATAACTCCTTCAAGTGCCAGGGCTTAGACAAGTCTTTCACTGGACTCTTCTCAATGTCAAAAGGTAAACTACCTTGGAAATAGGAAATGGTAGCCACCCTGTCTGCTCCTGCACAATGAACAGTGAGACTGCCATCAGCACGCGCTTGTTAAAGCTCAGGAGAGCTGTGTTACTCATTCAGCTCTGCTCATGTGTGGTTGCCTAGATTGTCTGTCGGAAGAGCCTAGAACTGCTGACGATTCTATTAAGGAGAGACAAACCGAGAGTGTGTAAAATCAGAATTTGCAATTTCCGAGTGGCACATGAATTTGTAAATGCTACCATGAAAAGCGAATAAAGTAGTTCAGCTTATCTAGAGGTTTCTTACTACCTTCCTTTTGATTTGGGGGTTCTCATCATTCTGTTCATGAAATTGACTTATAACTTTGTTTAGGGCAAAGTCCACTAATATTGATAAAGCAAAGATACGGGATGTGGTCTACATAGAGGATTTTTAAAAGGAGAGAAGAGTATATTTCTACAAGAGTTTCGACAGAAATGTAATGACTTGTACTACCCACTAGTTACACTAAGGGAACCTTTGTGGATGACGTTTATAGGTAATAAATAGTTACCTGCATCCTTCCTTTCTAAGAGAACCTGAGTTTTATTCAAAATGACTTGCCATCTGGTAAACATGACACATTTCTTCCCAGATTTGCTGAAGGCGAAGGATAATTATGTGACCCAGTTCTGGCCAAAGGGATGTTAAGAGCAATTTAGCAAGGTGGAGTCACTGCAAAGTCACTGAATTTTGAGAAAAAAAAAAAAAAACTTGGCATACACGTTTAGGTTTTGTCCTTTCTCCTTTTTCTTTCTGTTATACTGAGAAAAAAACTGGAGATGGGGTGGTCACATGGCAGCCACGAAGACAAAATAGCCATAAATCACCAGAAAGATGTCCGAGGAGGAAATAAGAAGGATCCTGGACCGGTGGTCACTCAGTGTAAATAGTCTACCTGTTTTTGGACACTTTTGAGGCAACGGAAACCCCTGCCTGGTGCAACCTCCATCCCTGAAGATTTCAGCTTTTCTGAACAATAATAATTAGCCCACTTTAATGACATTCTCAACATACATGGTTACTTAGTAAGTTGAGCCTTGAAGATGCTTGTTTATTCTCGAGGAGGAATGAGGAAGAGGTGCTACGGAGGTAACGGCACTGTGTCAGAAATGATTATAATTGTTCTTGGAGATATATGTGAAATATGAAGAATATTACAGTCATTGCCCAGAAGCGTTAAAAAATAATCTGAAAATATTAAAGAACTAATCAATTATTATGACAAACCCAAGGGATTAAAGTTAAGACAGGAGAGAGAAAAGTAAAGGGAGAAAAATTGAACTGAATTCCTCCAAATCAGAGGGTATCATACCTTCAAAGTATAGACTATTTTGCTTATTATACCAATGAATCCAAATATTTTTTGGAAATGAATAAAGCATGCAGTGTCCAAAGAACATTTCAAGTAATACAACATAAAAATAATAATGAACGTGTATGTATTAACAACAAGTATAGGGACAGCTTTATTTAAAGTTCATTTATTTCTTACTAAATTTACTTATTCAATTCATTCAGGAAGTCTCCATTCACAAATAATTAACATTTATTAACTATTTGCTGTTCTAGGCCTTAGGCACAGAATAGGAAAGCATATAGGCAATACTCTATTGAAATTGTATTCCATGGGGAAATATAGTCAATGAGTAAGTAAATATTTAATTTGAATATAAATCAAAATAAATGTTATGGAGACCAGGATAAGCTGCGTTAGACAAATTCTTCAGGAAAGCTTTCTCTGAGGAGGTGGCATTTTTGTAGCTTATGTGTTTGAATAGGTGTATCTGTATTAAGCTGCATATTCTGTTGATACAGAAACACATACAGATATATATATATATATATATATATATATATCAATACATATATTCACACACACATATGTATATATACGAATAAATGAGTGTCATCAGTAACTTGTGCAACACAACAAATTCCTATTTTAGGCCCTTATCACTGGAACATGAATTTGTAATCTCAACAGCAATTTACCTACTCTACCACAAGTGTTGTGAGACTCTCATCAAGTAAAAAAATAAATGATTGGAAACTGTTTCTGCTCTAGAGTAGGTCACATCCCAGACGGGTAGATAGGCAAGCAGCAGTGTAAGTCTTCTCAACACTATCCTTAAACATTTCTAGGTTTGAGGATTCACTGTCCATCCTTTTAAAAATACAATTATTGATTCCTTTGTAGTGGAGAAGCTTTTTATCTTGATGAACTGCAAAGGAAACAATCAAGAAAACTAATAGGCAACCAACAGAATGGGAAAAGATAGTTGCAAATGACATATCAGATAAAGGGCTAGTATCCAAAATCTACAAGGAACTCACCAAACTTCACACCCACAAAACAAATAACCCAGTGAAGAAATGGGCAGAAGATATGAACAGACACTTTTCCAAAGAGGACATCCAGATGGCCTACAGGCACATGAAACGATGCTCAACATCACTCAGCATCAGGGAAACACAAATCAAAACCACACTGAGATACCACCTCACGCCAGTCAGAGTGGCTAAAATGAACAAATCAGGAGACTATAGATGCTGGCGAGGGTGTGGAGAGACGGGCACCCTCCTACATTGTTGGTAGGAATGTAAACTGGTGCAGCTGCTCTGGAAAACAGTGTGGAGATTCCTCAAAAAACTATCCATAGAACTCCTTATGACCCAGCAATAGCACTGCTAGGGATTTACCCAAGAGATACAGAAATGCTGATGCATAGGAGCACATGGTACCCCAATGTTCATAGCAGCAATGTCAACAATAGCCAAAACATGGAAAAAGCCTAAATGTCCATCACCTGATGAGTGGATCAAGAAGACATGGTATATATACACAATGGAGTACTACCTGGCAATGAGAAAGAATGAAATATGGCCATTTGTAGGAAAGTGGATGGACCTTGAGGGTGTCATGCTAAGAGAAATAAGTCAGGCAGAGAAGGACAGATACCATATGTTTGCACTCATAGGTCTAACAGGGAAACAGGAAAACCTAATGGAGGACCAGGGGGAGGGGAAGAGGGAAACAGAGTTGGGAAGAGAGAGGGATGCAAAACTTGAGAGACTATTGAATACTGAAAATGAACTGAGGGTTGAAGGGGAAGGGGGAGGGGGGAAAAGAGGTGGTGGTGATGGAGGAGGGCACTTGTGGGGAAGAGCACTGGGCGTTGTATGGAATCCAATTGGACAATAAACTATTTAAAAAAATACAATTATTGATACCACTGAAAACAGTCTCATCATCGGATGTTTCCATGTATACAACAGGTGCAGTAGTCTCTTCTCCTACTGTTGCAGACATCCTTTGTCACTACTCAGCACCCACTCCTACCTTTGTCTCCCCTCAGGGTCCCTGATTTCAAAATATCTGCTCTTTGGGTCCAGATTTCACTCCTGGACCTGAAAATGCAGATCACCCAAGATCTAAGGGTAATGATAGCACTTTTCAGAGTGAATGCTTCAAGGCATATATCTTAATTCCGACCAATGAAAGCAAGCAGAATTTTTCTATGGACTTCTGGGAAGGTTTGAGTTTGCTATTCTATTAACACTTTTGTAAGCAGCCCCACCTTACTTTTACTGGAGAGGTTCCTTTTATAGACAGGTGGCCTCATGTTGCCCTAGACATCAAGTTACCAGAGGGAAAAAAATCAGACTTCTGGAAGAAGGTGGAGCTTAGGACACCACAGAAATCTTTGCAATTTATTGCAAGCAAGCCATGGACATGTGAATTTGGGTTTCTTTAATCCAGTTTTATTTGGGTGAGTCAAGTACAGCCTACTGAGTTCCTGAGAAAAATTTAAAAGTGAAATAGAAAATATTGCATGTTATAAGTATTATCTTATCTACCAAAGCCAACAGTCCAATTCCCTATGACACATAAACTGACAATATTGTTTTGACACTTTTTTCATGTTCTGTAAATTTGTTCTTCTTATTCATAATTAGGCACACGATTTATTGGCTTATGTTCATTGAACATCCAATTGAGATCAAAGATTCCCTGCATTAGCATGACTAATAATTTCCAACTCTGACTCATTTAGATTAGTTTATTAGACAAAACTGAATCAACATTTTAGTACTTTTCCATTCATTAAAAAAAGAGAAAATACATTGGAAGTACTTTGAAAACGAGCAAACATAAAAGCTAAAAAGAGAATACCACAAAAATTGAACTTTGGGCTGTATTACTCAGTAGGTGTGCAGAATTACGTGAGTTCATGGACATCAGTGGATAAATCTACTATACCACGAATGCACTGAGGGCAAAGAGGGTATTTCTTTTCCCTACTAGTGTCTCCTAGGTGTCTCTGCTTTTGCCTACAATCTAGAAGACACTCAAGATATACTGGTTTAATGAATAAATGAAAATCCAAAATATATATAAAAAATTAATGTCATCTGGAACAATCTTATTATATTTTATTTTGAAAGAGAGTGAGGATGGGGCAGAAAGAGAATCTTAAGCAGATTCCATGCTCAGCACAGAGCCCAACATGTGTCTCAATCCCAAGACCCTGGGATTAGGACCTGAGTGGAAATCAAGAGTTGGACACTAGGGATGCCTGGGTGGCTCAGTTGGTTAAGTGTCTGACTCTTGATTTCTGCTCAGGTCATGATCTCATGGTTGGTGGATTTGAGCCCCACGTTGGGCTCTGCTCTCAGTGTGCAGCCTGCTTTAGATCCTCTCGCCCTCTCTCTCTCTCTGCCCCTCTCCCCCTCTCTCAACCTTTCTCAAAAATAAATAAAACATAAAAAAAAACTGACACTCAAGGGACTGAGCCACCAAGGTGCCCCTATCTTTTTTTGTAATAAAGAGCAACTGGAACATGTGAACATTCAAGAGAACCCTATTTGCTCTATTTGGATTTTATGATTTTTGTCTTGAGAAATTCATACAATGAGATTTCCATCATTGTATTTCAACGCCCCAATATTTATTCACACCTTTCAACTACTTGAACCTCTCGTAAACATTTGTATGAAATGAGTTGGTGCATATAACAATACAAGCCTCCACTTTTTCTCCCCCAGCTGCCTGTACATCTCTTCCATCCTGTCGCCCCTTCTCTGCTCAGTGATGTCTCTGATAAGCACTCCAGTTTCACAGCTGCTCTCTCAAGGTTAAAACTTCTAGGCTGGGCTTCCTGGGTGGCTCAGTTAGTTAAGCATCTGACTATGGCTCGGGTCATGATCTCTCAGTCCATGTGTGCAGGACTCCCATCAGGTTCTGTGCTGACAGCTCAGAGCCTGGAACCTGCTTTGGATTCTGTGTCTTCTTCTCTCTATGTCCTTCCCCTGCTTGTCCTCCATCTCTCTCTCTCTCTCTCTCTCTCTCTCTCTCTCTCTCTCTCTCTCTTAGAAATAAACACTAAAATTTTTCTAAAACGTCTTGGTTTCTTCTCATGCATTAGAGTGTCCACATTGCACACCTCCATCTCTCCCCCTGGGTGGCTTCTATTCCACTGAGACACTAGGGCACAGAAGACTGGAAGGGAAGGACCCAATCTGATAGAACCTCCCCGTGGTGCCTCTGCAGATCCGTGCTTTCTGGGAAGGGTAGTTGTGCAATGCTAAATCCTAACTCACAGGCTTTGGGGTAGGACTCAGATGTCTCCCGCTGGAAACTTTTGGGTTGGTGTCAGTAGCTCAGGCTTAAGCTGTGTGATTTCTCTAGATCCTTCATCCCAAGCACCCAAAGACACAAATGACAAATGCTTACAACCAATTCACCGTCAAATCCCCCTTTTACTTTACCCCATATGTAACTGTTCACAAATGCTGTGGTCTCCAGCCCTTATAGATTTTACTGCACTAGTTTGTAATATCCTTCGTTTTTCTGGATTACTTTTTTTTTTCTTAAAGTGTACTTTTGTCTAATATTGGTATTGTTGTGCCACATATCTTTATTTTTCTAGAATACTATTTTTATTCTTTTTATTTGAGCACTTTCCTATTTTTCTATTTATTTTATTCTTTTTTAAACAATCTAGATTTTATTTTAATTCAATCTGAATAAGTAAGTCTTCTAAAGTATGTTTTATCCATTATATGATTGCTGTATTTGGGTTATAATTAAGTATGTTATTTTGTACTTTCTATTTAACATCCTCTCTTTTTGTGGTTATTTTCATCACTGTTTTATTGAACTGACCAATTTTTACTTATTTCCTTTTAATGCCATCAATATCTGAAAGTTATACATTCTATAATTATTCTTTTAGTGGTCACCCTAAGTTGTCTATGGACATCTTGATTTAATAAAATCTTATTCAAGTAAAATATGTATCCAGAAAAGCAGTCCAATCTCTTGTAACTATCCTTTTATCATACATGATTTTCCTTCCTAATGCCATCTGATGCCTTATCAAATATTTCTGTTCATCAGTTAATTCACTCTACTAGCCGTAAGTTTCAGAAACGTTGTTATCATCACTGTACATCCCTACTACTTTGACATTGCTTGGGACATTGTAGGTACCCAATAGTTAGATTTTAAAGAATACTTAGGGAATACTATTTGACTTCATTAAGTAGCATCATCACATAGAATTGAAAGGTACTAATAAATAATTTTTTTCTTTTCTTTCTAATTCCAGGTAAACAAAATCAGAACATTGGTTTATGAAGTTCGGTAGTAGTTAATATGGCCATCGAGGAGAAATAAATGAGATAAAACACTGTTACAATTATAACCTAATTATTTTCTTTCTTACAGTGGACAGGTGTCTATATATAACAATTAGCTGAAACACAAACTCTACCATGTTCTTTGGAACAAAATTAATCTCAGGGATTTTAAACATTGATTTTATGCCTGACCTATCCCATACAGTTTATGATCTTTTGGAATTATAGATGAATAAGGCGCCACTTTTAACTTTGAGGTGGACACATGTTAGGAGAAGATGGGTATGTAAACATTGATTACAGTAGCTCTCAATGCTTTGACCTTTAGTACTCTGAGCTCTGCAGACAATTGGGAATTCGGTAAAGTTTCTGGGATGTTTTACAAAACCATTCTAGGTAGAACTCTGGGTTTTTCATGTGGCCTTAAAACTACTGTATAGAGTGAATGTTGTGTTCTCTAGAATTCGTATGTTGAAACCTAACCCCCAGTGTGATGATATTTGGAGATGAGTTCTTTGGGAGGTGGTTATATCGTGAGGGTGGAGTCCTTATGAAGGAGACTTGTGCCCTTATAAATGAGGTTCCAGAGAGCTGCCTCACCCCTACAAGCATGCGAGGTTACAACAAGAAGATGGCCGTCTATCAATAAGGAAGAAGGTCCTCAACACACACCAAATCTGCCAATGCCTGGGACTTCCAAGCCTCAAAACTGTGAGAGATAAACTTCTGGTTTTTTGTAAGTTACCCAGTCCATGAACACATCAAAACAGATAGAGCACTCATTCATCTTACTTCAGGGCCTCAGAACTTTCTGCTCCTTGGTTGAAAAAATGCCTACATAAATGACTGCAACCTTATTTCCCTTGTAGAAATGGGCTTTTCTCTCATTAATTGGTCCTAGATGCCATCCCTGATCCCTTTCTATAGCAGCGGATCTCTCCTCACTCCCTCCTTGCTTCATTCTCTTGTGCCCGTATTGCTACCTGAAATTTCGCCTCCTACTCATTTGCTTGCTCATCAGTAAGATGCCAGTCTCTCTAAGTGGAATAATCTCATGAAATAGTCTTTGTTTCTCTTGGTTAACCTTGTGATCTTAGGGGCCAGACCAGGACCTTGTATATAGTAGGCATTCATGATATGCATTAAATGAATGAATAAGACACTGCAAATGTATAACAACTTTATGATAATCGCAAAGTTTTCACCGTGTATACATAAACTGAATGAGATGGGCAGCTGTTAGAAAAATAAGCTTACCAATGCAAATATTTATTCTTTATTGCATTTTGTTAAACACTCTGGTGTTAAGCAAAATAAAAAGTGGAAAAGTGGTGGGGTCAAATCACATAGTATATTTGGCCTGAGGGATTATGGTCAGAGAACACTCTTGTCTGTTCATTTCAAGACACTATCCCCAGACTTTGTTCTCTGCTCTTGGGACCCTTTAAAAGTTCAGTAATGTTTGAAAGTTTCAATATGTTTTGAAGGTGGTTTTGAGGTTTCCTTTCTCTTTATATTCAACACACTTTTATATTCTACTTGGAACCATAATTTAAATTATTTGAATACCACCAATGTATTGAATAGAAAAAACTTTGGCCAGTTTTTAAAGATTGCCATTAAATTGCACAGATACAAGGAAAATTAGGGAACACACTTTTCATTCCCATTTTGGTGGACTCATGAAAGCATCCCTCAATATGTAATATTTCTAAAGATAAAATTAGTGAATTTTATAAGAAATAAGATTCTCAAGAACCTCCAAATTTCATTGTTGATTATTAGAAAAATTATCTATTTTAAATATTAATTTGAACATTTGATTGCATTTGTGCACCAAGGGTTATAAAAATATAATTGGATAATATTAGTATACTTAAGCATTACTATTTAATCCACAAAAGAAGAAATTCAACAAGTTAACAAACCGTTTAACCTTACTAGTAACAGAAGTCATGCAGATTATCATAATAGTTGGCACTTACTAGAAGGATATTTGGTGTCAGACATGATTCTAAGAACTTGGTATGAATCACCTAATTTAATCATCGCAGTACTACTTCTGAAATAGCATCATCATCATTATAATTTCCATTTTATCAGTGAGGATAACATGAATAGTAAGTGGTGAAGCTTGTACATAAAACCAAGATACACTGGTCTCAGAGAACACATCCTTACCTACTGTGCAATTCTGTCCCACTCAGCTCTGTCTACTTCGGTTCACTTGCGTAAATGATCTAACCATTTTTCACTGCACAACTGAGACAATGAACTTTTGCATTTATCTCACAGAAATGGAAACTAGTCTTTATGCAAAATCTTGTGCTTACCAGCTTTGTGTATAATAGTTAAAAATTGAGACCAACCAAACCTTCTTTCAATAGGTGAGTGGCTAAACAAGGTGGCACATCCACATGATGGAAAATGGCAATAAAAATGAATGAACTAATGATACACATAACAGCGGGGTTGACTCAAGCACATCAAGTTGAGTGTGGAAAGCTAATCTCAAAAAATATGAATTGTATCACATGATTGCATTTATGTAATATTCTCAAAATGACAAAATTATAGCGCTTGAGGTCAGATTAGTGGCTGTCAGAGGTTGAAGGATGACAGTGGAGGAAGTCTTATGGGAAGGGACAGTTTTATGACTCAATTGTAGTGATGTTACATGAATCTACATGTGATACAAGGTCACAGAACTCCACGCACACACACACCACGCACAAGCGAGTACATACATAACTGGTAAAATCCGAAAAGGTGTGCATACTGTACCAATGCCACTGTGCTGGAGTCCAGCTCCAGCTGGTCCAGGGTTCCCCTGAAGGATGGACGGTGTTGGTGAGAGAGAGTGAGAGAGCCTCGAGTTTCTTTCTGATCACCAGGCAGGCATCTCTGTCCTTCTGGCAGGCATCTCTGCTCTGTCTGATTCTCTAGTTTTATTTATGGTGAAAGTTACAAAGACCAGAAAGAGGAATAAATGATTTCTCATAGATAAGTTTTACAACTTTCAAGGATATGAGTTCTGCAGAAGTTACGATTCTAGTAGTAATGATTGTCATAAAAAACTTAGCTGCAGACACTCATGTTGTCATATGGGAAGGGCAGGAATTTTTTACAAAACCTCAGGTCTAGCCTTAAGGAAGCGACCTTTAACCAAGAGGCAAACAGCATTGTTTAGTAAAGGTCAGTTTTTTATGAGTAAGTGTCATTAGGCTGTTTATAACTCTACGAGAAAGTTCCCAGAAAAACAGATTCTCAGGAGACATAATGCCTACTCTCATAGTCCCAGAGGTGATTGATACATTTTATTGTAGTAGTGACTTTTACATAGACATCCAGGCCCAGAAGGTAGTCAATTATCAGTTAATTCCTTAGGAGGAAAATTAAATGTTTCTTGCCTTAGTGGTATTAGGGTGTATGTAGTTTACTCATCTTTTTCCTGACCAGGTGCAATCACACCTCACGGACAGGGCAGGGGGACAGGCTATTCCTGACAGTAATCAGCAAAGCACTCTCAGGTTTGGTGCCCAAGCAGAAATGAAAGTTACAAGAGGGTAGATTTCAGTAGCTGTCTAGAGGCAAGAGACCATGCAAACTTGCTGTACCCTCACCAGGAATTTTCACTCAACTGGTGAGTTCAGATAGCTCCCAACACCAGTGTGGAGGTGTTGGTATTATACCATGGCTATGCAGGATTTAACTAGCAAAGGAAATTGGTGGAGGATTCGTGGGACCACCATCTAGATAATTTTGCAGCTTCCTAAAAATCCTTAAGTACTGAAAATTTAAAACTTAAGAAAAAAATCCCAGGTCTTGGTTGACTTTGCCCTCAAATTCCAGCTCCTATTTCATCACTTAACATCCTTATGCCTTTGTTACTTTCTTTCAATAAATTGGGCAAATGACTCACTGCTTATTTGACAAAATACATGAAATACTACACATCCAGGCACTTTATTTCTTTGAAAATGGGGACCCATATATGACAGACAACAGTAGCCTAATGCCGTCCAGTGTCATTTTTCTGCTGCACAAAGACAAGCAATATTCTTTTGCAAACTATAAGCCATATACTTTTACAAGGTGATGCGTTCAATGAACTTACATAGACCTAGATGACAAAGTTTATGAGCAAAACTATCTAAAGTCTGTTTTATTCTTTTGGCAAAGACGACTCCCTTTACAAACGTAGCATCTATAATTATCAACACCCAAATAGTGCTTTTATGTGCAACCAGTATACAACATTTGAAACAGAATGTGTTCACACTCCTTTAAAAGAAATCCCCATGAACTCATTATGCGTCCTATAATCACGCAGTAGTATAACTTTCTACAGTGAAATTACTGATACATTTGATACGTTGACTGTGAAAACGTATTTGCTGTCAACAAGAGAAAGCCTTTAGGATAATAAGTTTTACCCAGGAGGTTTCAAAGTGATCTTTTTGAATAACAAATATCTTTTAAAAAATGTTTAATGCTTATTTATTTTTCAGAGACAGAAAGAGACAGAGCATGAGTGGGGGTGGAACAGAGAGAAAGGGAGACACAGAATCTGAAACAGATTGTGCTGACAGCTCAGAGCCTGACATGGGGCTTGAACTCACGAGCTATGAAGTAATGAAGTTATAGGCTCAGGGTTATCCTTTTTTTAATGTTTATTTATTTTGAGAGAGACAGAAAATGCAGGAGTAGCGGAGGGGCAGAAAGAGAAAGAGAGAGATGGAGAGAGGATCCCAAGCAGGCTCTGCACTGTCAGCACAGAACAGGATGGGGGGCTCGTCCCAAAACCATGAGATCATAACCTGAGCTGAAATCAGCCCCCAGGGATTTCCTTCTTGAGAGCATTTATGAGGAAGCAGGAGAATAGTCAAGATTTATATTTATAACCAAAGTGTGTTAGTATAATATGAATTAAAGTTTGTCTCATTAAAAATAACATTTGTGGCACTTGGGCTGCTCAGTCCATATGTGACTGATTCTTGATTTTGGCTCAGGTCATGATTTCAGTTTCATGGTTTTGAGCCCCACGTCCGGCCCCATGTTGAGCACCACACACGCTCTCTCTCTTTCTCTCTCTCTGTCTCAAAATAAATAAACAATCTTTAAAAAAAAAAGTCCAAACAAAACATTTAATTAGACAGTAAGCAAAACATCGTGTTCACCCCGGTTTACTTAGCTGGGAACCATGGATGGCTTGAGAACTAGACACAAAAAGATTTTCTTTCTGACTTTTTGATGGGAATGAGTTGATTCTACTTATTCTGACTCTGAAATAAATATTGGTGGACTTGTAAATGAAGCAAAACTTGCATTCCTGCTAACACTTAGCAGGTTTGTGGAAGTTCATCGTAAACTGGGCAATTTGGGGATGATAACTTTATAAGCTTTATTTTTCGCCTTGTCATGATGTTTCTACGTCCTTTCCTTTGCTGAAAGACATCCACTTGTCGGACCAAAAACGTATCTGAAAATATCCCTGTCAGAGGGTTTACTGTGAATAAAATTGTCAGCTTGCTTGATGATTAAGAAAGGAAGAGGCTGCTTAAGAGCTTTTAAGGAAAATTCTTTTGTCAACCCCTGATGGTTAAGATAATTGCTTCTGGAAGCAATTAAGAGGAGGAGAGACCCATGTGTCTCTGAACCAGGTGCCCCAGACACTGTGATGCCACATGTGGTGGGCAAGCATGCACCCTGCTAGTCTGCACAGTACTCTTCAGGAACGTTCTCTGGAAAATGTGGTGACCTCTGTCTTTTCTTCACGAACTTCATTCTCCAAGAGCACTCCCCACACATTTGACATCCGAATCACCTTGGAAGACGTTAAAAACAGAGGCTCAGTTCCCACCCATAGGGATGTGGTGTGTGTTGATTGGGATTCAAGCTTGGGCAAGAGTATTAACTTATTTTTATTTATATATTTTTGTTTTATTGTATATACTATGTGCGTGTGTGTGCGTGTGTGTGTGTACCTATAGTAGACACACAGCATTACAGTCAGTTAAGCATCCAACTTTGGCTCAGGTCATGATCCTCATGGTTCATGGGTTGGAGCCCCATATCGGGCTCTGTGCTGAGAGCTCAGAGCCTGGAGTCTGCTTCAGATTCTGTGTCTCCTTCACTCTCTGCCTCTCCCCCACTCCTGCTCTGTCTCTCTCTCTCTCTGTCTCTCAAAAATAAACAGTAAAAATATTTAAAACATATGATTCAACAACTCTATCTTTATGCTGTGTTCACATGAGTAGCTACCACATGTAACACTATCATAGTATTCATTTAAAAACAGACAACAGTCGCATTAGCAAAAAACCCCAGGTGATCGGAAAGGGCAGCTCGGTGGTTTCTCCTCACTTAGCTGCAAACACAGACCTCCACTGCGTAACACGTGCCTTCGCTTTTCACCTGATGTTCATGAGAAACACTGTGTAAGTGAACAAGAACTGGCAAGGGAACCAAAGTGGTTCATCCTCAACGTGATGAGTCCGCTCTGTGACTGGAGAGGTAAAGAAACTAGAAGAACTCAAACAATTTGGATAGTGGGGTGCCTGGGTGGCTCAGTCGGTTAAGCATCAAACTCTTGATTTCAGCTTAGGCCATGATCTCACGGATTGTGGACTGGAGACCCACCTCTGTCAGCACAGAGCCTGCTTGGGATTCCCTGTCTCCCACTCTGTTGCCCCTCCTGCATTAATACTTGTTCTCTCTTTAAAGAAACAATAAATAATTAAGCTTAAAAATTTGGATATCAAAAACTTGAAATGCTAGACAATTTTAAAACTTATTAAAAAGTTACAGTAATCAAGACAGTGTGCTATTGTCATAATGTGAGACAAATACATCAAGGGAACTAGATATCCAAACATGTGTGAAGAATTGATGTTTTGACAGAGGGGCAAAAGTAACTCAATGGAGGAAAGGTAGCCCTTTCAACAAATGGTGTTGAGATAACTGGACATTCACGCATTAAAAAAATTAATCTGTACTTGAATTTTACACCACACACAAAAGTAAACACCAAGTGGAATGTAAATCTAAATGTGAAACATCAAACTTGTAGAAAAAAACATAAGATAAAATATTTGTCAACTGTAGTTAGGCTAGGGGTCCTTAGATACAACACAATAAGACAGACGATAAATTTGATAGACTAAAAGGAGATCTTTTGTTTGCCAGAAAGACATTGTTAAGAGCATGAAAAACTAAGCTGCGCACAGATAGATCATGTTTGGAAACCACATATCTGAGAGGGAAATCCATCCAGAATTTATGAAGAATGCTCAATACTCAGCATTAACACCATGAGCAATCCAATTAAAAACAAACAAAAGACTTGAATAAAATCTTCACCAAAAGAATGTGCACATGGCAAAGAAGCTGAGGAAAATATGCTCAACATCACTCTTCACGAAGGGAATGCAGAGTATAATGATGGGACGCCACTGCACCGTGTTAAGATTTTCAAAGTTGAAAACATGCACCTTTTATTAAAATAAATGCAATTTCCTCTGGAAATCTGGTAGACATGCTTCTCTGAATCTGTGCTGTTGGTGTGGGTTAAAGGGTGTTGTAAATTTGAAGAAAGTAATAAAGCTTTAAATTTCATGCTTTTGCTTTATCTGATTGTACATTTAATTTTTTCGTATTGATATATTCTGGCTTATCTACATTTTCTTTCTGAATCTGCAGAAAATATATTCAAATGGTTTAAGGAAGCAGGAGAAACCACAGTAGGTTTAACTAGCTATAAGATAAATAACAGAATGAGAAGAGGAGCACAATTTCAGAAATATGAAATCGCTTTGGACAACCGGTAGGTAAAATGAGAACATTGTACTGATTAATAAGATGATTCTGATCTGCTACTCATTTTGACATTTCTTAGAAATAGGCTGATAGGACTTTAGAGGCATAAGAGATGATAGGTCATCTTCTAAGTTGTTTCTGAATCGACACACGAATGGCAAAAACAAATAAATAATATAACAAAAGAATAATTTAAAATTTTTAAATAAACATGAATACATTAAATCGATTTTACTATGAAATCAGCAAATTGCAACATGAGTGTTCTTAACCTTGTCTTGATCTCGCATAAAAGAGAAGGGCCATTAAATGTGCTAAGTAGGAAAAATGTTTGGTTTTGATACAACCTGAAACACACACTGCTAATTGCCTTTAGTGTCTAGTAAAATTAAATACTTGCCCCAGAAGGACAAAGATTTGAATGAAGAAGATGAAACTTGCCTTTATTGTAAAGATCTGTGAGGTTTTCTGTGAAAAAAGGCAAATATTCTTTAAATTTGTTTCCACTATATTTAAAATAACATGTCTTTAACAAATTAAAATTTAAATAATAATAATAATAATAATGATCCCAACTATTTTACAAAGTTTGGGATGTTTCTACCCAGACAATATGCAAAAAATCTATTTTCTATATCTAATGGAAGCTAAGACTTTAAAAAATATTTTTTAAGGTTTATTAACCTATTGGGGAGAGAGAGTGTGTGTGTGCACATGAATTTAAGACAGGGGTGGGACAGGGTGTAGAGAGAGCGAGAGAGAGAAAGAATCCCAAGCAGGCGCCACACTCAGGGCGAAGTCCCACACAGGGCTCCAAGATCTGATCTCAGGACTGTGAGATCAAGAATTGAGCCGAAATCAGGAGTCAGATACTTAATTAACCGGCTGAGCCACCCAAAGACCCCGGAAGTGAATTCTTTTAAGAGGCAACAACACAGAGAAAGCATAACTATGGCGGGTTTCCAAGGTTAACACTCCCTTTGCAGCACGGTTCGATCTAGCGGCACTTAGGAAATGAAAACAGTTTGTCTTGACTGCTTAATAACTGGAAGACAAACCTCAATGTCACTGCAAGGAAGCAAAGGCAAGAGTGGATTTAGTTTGAGGGGAAAAAAGATGCAAAGATGGCAAATCCTTTTAAAAAATAATACCATGTGGTCCCATAAAAATTAGAGTTCTTGTCCTCTAGGTATTATTCAAAAAATGATTAATGGAACAAAGTGCTGGTTTCACTTTCATATTGTTGTTGTTGGAAAATGGCTCCCTAGCTAAGAACATCATTGACGGCCCCTCTTATTTGACTTGCGTCCCTATGACTGCTTCTCACTGACCGAAATACAACTGATGTGTATCACAGGATTCCTTCCTTCCTTCTTTCCTTCCTTCCTTCCTTCCTTCCTTCCTTCCTTCCTTCCTTCCTTCCTTCCTTCCTTCCTCCCCGCTTCCTCCCTCTCTCTCTTTCTTTCGTCCTTTTTTCCTTTCATGTTTATTTATTTATTTTGAGAAAGAGAGAGATCCTGCACATGAGTGCAAGCAGGGAAGAGGGATAGAGAGAGTGAGGAGGAAAGAGAATCTCAAGAAGACTCTGAGCTGTCAGCATAGGGCCTGATGCAAGGCTTGATCTCATGAATCCTGAGATCACGCCCTGAGCCAAAATCAAGAGTCCAAAGCTTTACCCACTGAGCCACTCAGGTGCCTCAGGCCACAGTATTTTAGAGGCCTGTGTGCTCTCTGTAATCTTCCATCTGCCGGCTGGATGTCAGTGTCCACAGTGACTTTGGACTCCACCTGTTGGAGACGGCACGTATTCTAACAGCCTGAGTCCCCTGAGACAGACCAAAAAAATTTCAAAACATCTGCAGAAGAGAACTACACTTTTTGTCGATACAGCAGCTAATTTTTTCTGAAACAGCTTACTAAGATTTATACTTAATTAAACTATTAAAAGCACTGATATGTTCTTTATTTGTTACAAAAAAGTAGAACACAATATATTTATTACTGTATTATTTATATTTTGAATACCTACAGGAAATGTAGTTTTTTAAAAAAATCAGAACATTTTATAGAAATTGAAGACAATCTTTACAATGGTGCGTTCCTCTCATGTTTCCAAAATTAGAAAAAACAATGTTTGTATGGTTATAACTACCAATTAGGACTATGTTGTAGTTTAGATTTCCTAGAAGTCTATCTTGAAGCAGACATTCTAGTGAGAGTAGTTTATTTGGGATGTGATCCTAGGAAATGACAGTTAAGAGGGAAGGGATGTGAGACAAGGAAGAGAAAAGAGTTAATAAAATCCGTGTTGATAAACATGCTATCACTGTGGGCTAATAAAGTTCTGCCCCACTGGAGGGCTAGGTGAGAACAAATAGGACCTAGGCCACCATTATTGCAACAGAGAGGCAAGGAATCTAGTGAATTTATCCCAAAATTCTCCATCATGCCTGAGTTACAGCCTGGGGCAAGTGTGCCCTGCAGGCTAATTAAAACAGCCATAGGAAGAGTTACAGATTCATGGTGCATATTCTTAAGTGGGTAGAAGAGAGGGCTAAGCGAAGATGAAGTATTTTCTCTGAACATCTGCTGTGCTAGGTATTTGCATCTGATCTGGTGGAAAGAAAACGAGAAAGACAAAAAAGTTGATGATTTTTAAAAATCATTACATATTACAACAATCATTACATATTACCTTTAAAGAAAGAAAATGCCCTGTAGAAGAAAACTCTCTACACATAATTCCCCTACTCAGAGGCAACAAACGCAGTCCTTTGGATGTGATTTGTTCATGTCACTCTTGGTGACTTTTAAGACTGTGTGGGTGGTGCTTTCACCTCCAGCTAAGGTGGTATAAAGGAAAGTAAAACATCATAAAACCAAATAGCATTCAAAACCCTTTTCAAAAGACTCGGCTTCAGGCAATGAAAGACAATGGCCCCCCTAGAGAAGGGGCACAAACACAGTGAGTGCTACTATTGCCCAAGCTTCCAGCCCAGAGCCTGCCCACCTAGGTTTAGAGGAACTGAGCCCAGAGGCAGCTTCTCAGGCTCCCTAGGCTGAGGAGGAAGATGGAGCCGAGTCTCAGAAACCAAGAACACTAGAGGTTATGAAACAGAGGACAGGAGAGGACATTGCTGCACAGAAAGAGAACTCTGGAGATATGCAGAGTCCTGTTGCGCATCAAACTGAAAATATGCTGAAAGTAGGGATAGGACCTCCCAAAAATTCTTAAGAAGAAAGATATCTATTATTCACAAGGACACAGAATAGCATCCGTTTTCTCTAGACAGGAAAGTCTCAGGACCTCTGGGCATTGGGTGAAGTACCCGGGTATGGTCTCAGCACCCACAGCTACATACACTTAGAAAGGGTGGGCTTTCCTCCTACTTTAATTCCTCAACAGTGAGAAACAAACAGATAAGTCTGTTTATAAAAACAGGACCCCAGAACAGAATCTAAGAACAGAAGAGTATTAAGTTAGAAGAATACAACAATAAGTAGCCTTCGACAAAATAAAATGCACAATGTCTGGCACTAGACCAAAACTGCCATCAAGAAAGGGGGCAGGGAAATCCATCCCATCGTAAGAAAAAATATCAATCATTCTAAATCAACCCCAAGCTTCCAGATATGTAGGAATGAGCAGGCAAGTGTGTATTATGTTCTAAAAATTGAGTAAAATCATAGAAGATATCAACAAGACACAAAACACGGAAGCAAAATGTTAATGTCTGAGGTTATATACATAATATATATGTTACTATATACTATAATATATACTTTAATGTCTGATATATATAATATATTCTTTAATATATTTTAATAATATACTCTTATATATAGTAGTGCATTACATATATACATTAAAATATCTATGTCAGGTTAGATATTAGAGATAAAATTTTAAGTGAACATGAAACTATTGCAGTAAAACCAAATAAAATGAGACAGAGAGAAGAGAATCGAAAGAGCTCCATGAGGCACCAATAAGCGGTGGTGCCCGAATACACTTGTAACTTGACTCTTTAAGGAAGAGAATGGGAAGTGACCCTGAAAAACTATTTGAAGAAATAATGACTGAAAAGTTTTCAAACAGAAAGGCTATGATTTCGCAAATCTGGGAGACTCTATGAACAGCAAATCAAGAAAAATGTAGAAATCTGTTACCCAGGCACACCATAATCAAATTGCTAAAAACCAAAAAATAAAGACAAAGGCAAGTGGAACGTGGAGGTGTTTATTATATGCAAAGGAAGATAAAGATGATAATAGATTTCTCTTTGAAAAAAATGCAAGAAGACCGTGGAGCACCATTTTTAAAGCACAGAAAGAAAGAGCTGTCACTGTGTGCTCTATACCCAGAAAAAGTACCGTCTTACAAAAACTGTGATGAAATAAAGACCTTTTATTTAAGACCTACAGAAGATGAAACAATCCACCATCAGCTGACTACACTCCCGGAAATATTAAAGAAAGCACTGGAGGCCTTAACTAGAGCAACCCATCCATTATATTTTATTGCTCTGATTGTGGGTGATGGTCTCACTAACATATGCAGGTGTCCAAAATTTCCAAATTGTATGCATTAAATATGTGCAGTAGTTTCGTATATCAATTATACGTCAATACAAGCTGTTTAAAAACCTACTGGTTTGACTATTTCATTTTCAGATGAGAGAATTGGCATGCTTGCCCATTTCTCTTAACCAAAGATAACTAAAATAACTTTTAATTCACTTCACTTTAATGAAACTTCTGCAACATAGCTGTTAAAAAATTCTCAAGGCACTTTGAAATGTAGATAAGATGGTACTAAGAAAATGTCATGAATAAGTTTTAGAAGATGTAGACACAACTGGGATTCTAAATGACAAACTACTGATATTACTGATATTGATAATAATTAATTAGATAATAAAATCTATAACCTCCTTAATTTCTACTTGACTTAGGATTTCACCACCATATCTGATACACTGATTTGGTATATTACACATTCCTATTTATTCATTTTCATTTTCACTTATTTTCAAGTCAAGTAGCATATTCATGTCTCTTGCTAAAGCTTCACATTTGTCAAATGTGCTTTCAAAGTCACTTTCTCTCATTTGTATTAAACAAAGTGACGGGTCTTCTATTAATCATGCAGCTTTGTATATATTCGTGTTTGGGGATTTTTTTTTTTTTTTTGCCAAGCTTTATTAACATTTCTCACATGCCCCAAAATAGCATCCAATGTGGGCACGTTGTATGAAAATGCAAAGACAATGGATGTCTAGTGGCTCAGTTGGTTAAGCATCTGACTCTTGGTTTTAGCTCAGGGCATGATCTCAAGGTTTGTGGGTTCAAGCCTTGCATCGGGCTCTGTGCTGACGGCAGGGAGCTTGCTTGGGATTCTGTCTCCCTGTTTCTTTGCTCCTCCCCTGCTCTATTTCTATCTCAAAAAATAATTAAATAAACATTAAAAAAAGAAAAAGAAAATGTGTAGACTATTTGTTATTGGTAGTAAGTTATTGCACAAAGTATAATATTTAAAATTACTTACAAAATATTCTGTTCCTTGTGTTTCTCCAACTTTATTGCCCTCTGCAAAGCACTATCTATTGGACTATCAGTTAAAAAACACTTTCATTTTATAAAGCAATAAATAAATAAATAAATAAATGATAAATACATAAAATACAAGTTTCTTAATATTTCTAGTCACAAATACTAATTTTTCCAATATTTAAAACTTTCTTTCTTTAGTTGTTTCTCTTTTACTGTTTCATTTCTACAAAAATCATGAACTAAAAACAAAGATATAAATCCCTCTATTGTACACCTGAAGCTAATATAACACTGCCTGGTAACTAACTGGAATTAGAAGAAAACCTTAAAATTAATTTTAAAAAAAGAAAACAAATAAAGAGAATTCTCTGAAATAAATTAACCAATTCCAATGAATTAGCATTATTAGAACTTATATTTTAAGAGTCATTTAAAAAGTTGTATCCATTATATAAAATATATTATCTAAAATTGTATCTTGTATTTGGCCATGTCCCTGATCTATTAAATTATTTTATTTTGCAAAATAGGTCATTAATGGCCATGATGAGGATTATTGAAATGTATTTCAACAGTATATTCTTATTTTCTTGCTCACCTACATAGTCACTAGTTTCTGTAATTCCTCATAATTTACTTTCTGGAATTATTTTTTTTATACTTCATAGAAAACTCTTTAACTGCAAAGGAAATCTTTAGTAATTGACTCATTAATTAATAAATCATATTTCCTTAATTATGAATTTGATCATTCTATATTAAAAATACCAATGTTACAAACTCATGTATTTCAGATCATTTTTATCATAGTAGAAGGAATACTGTGTTTTTCTGGCTGAATTACTAATTATCTTTGTAATTCTGATTCTTTTCTGCACCAGGTTTTTTTTTTTTCCTGAACACTGCACTACTTGGCTTTTTATGTTTTTATTTTTATTTATTTTTATTTTTTAATGTTTGTTTATTTTTGAGAGGGAGAGAGAGACAGAATCTGAAGCAGACTCCAGGCTCTGAGCTGTCAGCACAGAGCCCGATGCGGGGCTTAAACTCATGGATGCAGAGATCATGACCTGAGCTGATGTTGGATGCTTAACCTAGTGAGCCACCCAGGCACCCCCTACTTGGCTTTTAAAATGCTATACTTGTTGGCTAACTTTAGTACAGATTTAAAACGTATCTATTTTATTTTATTTTTTAGATGTTTATTTATATTTGAGAGAGAGACAGAGAGCGAGCAGGGGAGGAGCAGAGAGAGACACAGACAGAATCCATAGCAGGCTTCAGGCTCTACTGTCAGCACAGACCTGATGCAGGACTCAAACCCAAGAACCCTGAGATCATGACCTGAGCAAAAGCCTGACACTTAACCAATTGAGCCACCCAACTGCCCCAAAACTTATTTTAACTAATTCACATTAAATTATAGTAAGCATACAATATAATAAATATTTTATTAACGTATTTTTTCATACAAGTTATAATACATAACAATCAAATAGTACACATAAAATGTCTATAAAACCACACAAAAAGTAGTAGTTACTAATAGAAAATTATGCATAGAGTTTCCAGGGAAAATTAATGAAAAAAATTAACATTAGTGAAAAATATTTGTTTAAATATAAAGAAGTGAATAAAAGTGAGATATATTTTACACTTTTAGGTCAATGAGTGTATATATTCCTGATAATTTTATTTTCAAGATTAAAATGCTTTTTCAGGAAATGTTTGTTATTAAATCAAATTGTATATATGAAAGCCAAATATATTAATACATTAAATTTAAATTACTTAAGATAGTTCTCCTGTATTTTACCTCACATAAATAAAATAAAACTCTCCTTTTAGCAGTAAGTACTGTGGATAATCTCTATAAACAATACACACAACTGAGGCAACTGGACAGCTCAGCTAGTTAAGCATCTGACTTTGGCTCAGGTCATAACCTTGGGTTCATGGGTTCGAGCCCCACATTAGGCTCTGTGCTGACAGCTCAGAGCCTGGAGCCTGAGTCAGATTCTGCATCTCCCTCTCTCTCTGCCCCTCCCCAGCTTGTGCTCTATCTCTCTCTCTCTCAAAAGATTAAAAACATTTTTTTTAAGGAGGTGCCTGGATGGATCAGTAGGTTAGGCATTGGACTTTAGCTCAGGTCATGGCGTGCTGACAGCTCAGAGCCCAGAGCCTGCTTCAGATTCTGTGTCTACAGCTCTCTCTGCTTATTCCCCACTCATGCCTGTGCTCTCTCTCTCAAAAATAAATAAACATTTACAATTTTTGTTAAATTTTTTTCCGTAATGTTTTATTTATTTTTGAGAGAGAGAGAGAGAGAGAGCGTGAGCAAAGGAGGGTCAGAGAAAGAGGGAGATACAGACTCTGAAGCAGGCTCCAGGTTCTGAGGTGTTAGCATAGAGCCTGATGATGGGCTTGAACCCATGAACCACAAGATCATGACCTGGACACTCATCTGACTGAGCGCCCCTAAAATTTTTTAAATATAAAATAAAATAAACAATATACACAATGTATCTTTTTGTCTCACAACCAAGCAAGGATATTTTGAAGGAATCACAAGTGTGAGATTTGGTTGCACCGTGTGCCTCCACACTGCATGAATCTTGGGTTCATGCATGTGCAGAGTCATATTCTGATTTTATTTAAACTATTGATATTGTGTTTATCAAGGACATTTTGCATTAATTTAACATCAAATATTTTATTGCATTAAATATTATTTGTCTTCCTACTTTTTTTGGTGTCCCCACCAAATCTTGTTCCTTGTGTAAATGACTCGTGGGTGAATCATCCTCATCCTGGACCTAGAAAATCACCACTTGGGTATAGTTAAGATTTTCTTAAATTATTTAAATCTCTTAGCAAGATAATTTATTATTTTAATAAAAATACTTGCTATGTAATGTGGAGTTTATGATATACAGAATTTAAAGATATGACTTTTATAACACAAAGTTCAGGAAAGAGATATATTTAATAACAAGGTTGTTTTAAGACATAAAATGGTCATAAAATCACTTGAAAGTAAGCTGTGATAAGTTAAAAGTGTGTATTATACACGCTAAGTAGCAGCCACTGAAACAACAAAGCAGAGTTTTAGCTAAAATCCAACAAAAGAATAAAATAATACTATAAGTAATATTTAATTAATCAAAAAGAAGGCAGTAGGAAAAAAGAAGAAAAAAGAGCAGACAAGTGGAAAATAAGTAAAAATGGTATTCTTAACCTAAGCTTATTGATAATCACATTACATGTAAATGGCCTAAATACTATTAATAAAACTAAGCAATTATTGGATTGAAAACAAATCAGGACCCAATTATATGCTGCCTATGAGAAAATCATTTTTCACATGATGGCAAATATAGCAATAAAGTAAGCAGAAATTTTAAAAAATACATGCAGTGCAAACACTCATCTAAAGATAACTGAAGTAGAAATATTAATATTACACAAAGTAGCAAAGAGAACAAAGAGAACAAAGAATATCATCATGGTAAAGTGACTCATTTCATAATGTAAATGTAACAATCTAAAGAACATTCTAAAACCTTATGCTTCAAAATGCTCATGCACAGATCTCAAAATGCATGAAGTATAAAATGATGGAACTTCAAGGAAGAAAGAACAGATCCACAATTACAGTTGAATATGTCAATGTCCATTTTACATATTTCATAGAACAACTAAAATCAGTAAGGATGTAGCAGATTTGAATGCGATTATCAAGCAATTTGACGAAAGTGACATTTTAAACCAATCCATTAAACAGAAGTAGTTAATACATATATTTTCTTATTGCACATGGAATGTTGACCAAGATAGGCCAAATAATAAAAGAATCCAAGTGATACAGAGCATGTTTCTAACCACAACGGAATTGTATTATGAATAAATTACAGACATATTTCTAGAAAATGCCCAAATACTTGGTAATTAAATGGCACACTTCTAAATAACTTACGAGATAATAAAAAAAATACTAAGGAGCAATTAAAAATGATTTGGAACCAAATAAAAGTAACATAACATATTAAAATGTGGCCACTCTCACAGGTTGCAAATCTCATATTTGATAAATGACTTGTACTCAGATTATATAAAGAATTTTCAAAAGTCAGTAATATAAAACAGGAAAGGAAAAGTGAGCAGAAAGTTTAAATAGACATTTCAAAAAGCTATAAAGGTGGCAAATAAGCACGTAGAAGATGCTTACCATTATTAGATAGTAGGGAAAAACAAATTATATCCAGAACAAGATACTAATAGATTATCTACTATGATGATTAAATTTTAAAAATTGACCATCCCATTACTGAGCTGTGGAAATGATGTGAATATAAAATGACAAAATCATTTTGGAAAACACATTGTTTAAAAAGTAAAACAGACATCTATCATTATATTAACTTCACTCCAATGTAATGCAGAAAAAGAAAATACATGTATGCCCATACAAAGACATGAAAGTTTTTTTGTGACATTCAAAATCTATAAATCACCCAAATATCCAACAGCAGGGTGAAGAAATAAACACATTGCTGTATATCTATATGATAGAATGCTACCTAGAAATAAAAAAAAAAACAAGAAACTATTGAGGCACACTGCAACATGGATGAATTTCAAAATAATGATGCTATGTTGGAAAAGCAAGATAACTGATGTCCGGTGCCATAATTTATGTGAAATTCTGGGAAATAAAATCTTGTGTGTAGTGACTGAATGCAGAGATGTGGTTGTCTGGATAAAGAAGGAGGGATAGGACCTCCCCTGCAGAGGCAAGGACTGAGCAATTACAAAGCACATGACAAACTGTGCAGGGAATCTGTACGCTCATAGCTTTTACCATAGTGATGTTTCCATAAAGGATTATTTACACCAAAACTTCGAGTGTTATGCCTTAAATATTTGCTGTTCCTTGGATACTAATTATACCCAAATAAAGTTACTTAACAGAAAAAAAGGAGGAAGTTTGAAAGTAGTGTTTGACAGGAGTGTTCTAATTGAGTCTTCTACTCCCCTGATAAGTTTGTGACTTGGGTCAGGTGATTTGTCATCCATGCACTTGTTTTCCCATTTGTAGAATGAGCAAAACAACACTTCTCTCATATTTGGGTATTACATAACAGAAGCATCCAATATAGAGGGAATTCAGAATGTGCCAGATTTCATCATCTTAGTTATTTCAAATCATCTGCATCTGAGATTCCTAGTTAGAAGAATTACTCTGCTTTGTTGAGTGTGATTTACTTTCTAAAGCTGGTCTCTATTTTAATGTGTTTTAAATGTAATGCACACTGCATCTCCCAAAATAGGTCTAAGGACACATCTTGTAATTTTTTTAATCCATAATACCAGTGGGAAGGTAATGAATTTTACACCAAAATCTCCTCTATTAAGCCACATATCCAATAGCAGCTATAGGTACACTGATTTTCTTTCTGTGCATATAAACACACATCGTGAACTGTACCTACTCGAGTTGGTTGTATGCATGAATGACAGCTCCATTTGTGTGCTTTGTATTGTGAACTGATCTAAGTCTCAAAACATCTTTAGTAAATACCACTTGGCAGAATGCAGTTAATCTAAACATCTTTGAAACTTTTATTGAATGTGCATGTTGTGAATGTGAAATTTCTGGAAACTGAATCTCTAGCCTATCAGAGCAATGGCGGGACAGATGGCCAGTTGTTACATAAGGCAGTGGTTGACGGATTTGCCTCTCGGCAAGCCTCTCAAAGCTAAGAGTAAGCATCTGGTGGGTGTGCACAAGATATTAAGTGGACTACAGAGTCTGGGAGGGAAGCCACTTGGCTGTTCTAAGCTATCAAGTCTTTCTTAGAGACAGCACCATATGGATCTATATTGGGAGAAGGGTAGCTCAAATGGAAACTGAAGAAAGAAATGAGCTAAAGTAAATTAGAAGCAGAAGTTAAGGAGATTTGTGAAGAGCTAAAATCAGAGACCTAAACTTGAGTTCATAGTTTTTTTTTTTTCATTTATTATACAATGTGTATTTCATGACATTTCTCTGCCAATGCAGTGCCATTTAAGGGCTGACACAGTGTGATTCATGTATTCCTACACACAGAGCTATTTTATGATTGTTTTGGATGCCAGGGTCCATTTGTACATTTAGTTCTCTACATATATGTGTCATTCTGAGATAATCATTTCATTTATAGTCCTTTTTGAAAGAAAACAAGAATTACCATTTTTGTTAAGATAAACATTTAGCAATTGAAATAATGTGCTTTAGGGCACCTGGGTGGCCCAGTCGGTTAAGTTTTGGACTCTGGGTTTTGGATTGGGTCATGATCTTGGAGTTCGTGGGCTCGAGTCCTGCATTGGGCTCTGCACTGGCATTTCCTCTCTCTCTCACTCTCTGCCCCTCCCCACTCTCTCTCTCTCTCTTTCCAAGTAAATAAATAAACTTTAAAAAATTTTTAAAAATCAAAATAAAATATCATGCTTCAAACCGGTAAATCTTCAACAAATACATATGCCATTTGCTTTGATTCAAATGACTGATTAGAGCTTACCTACTGAGAAGAGCACATCTTTTTAATGTTTATTTTTGAGACAGAGACAGTGTGAGTGGGGGAGGGGCAGAGAGAGAGGGGGACAGAGGATCCCAAGGGACCTCTGTGCTGACAGCAGAGAGCCGCATACAGGGCTTGAATTAATGAACCATGAGATCATGTCCTGACCTGACGTTGAACTCTTAATTAACTTAGCCACCTTAGTGCCCCAAGAACATTCTTTTAAATTTCTTCTTTTTAGTAATCTTTTACTGAGCAGTTACTATATCTAGAGCTTGGTGCTAGGTAATAAAGATAAAATATTGAACAATAGTGTCTTAACCTCTAGGATCTGGGTGTTACTTAGGATATGTAAACATGGAAAGCGACTTATCTGACATGGCGGTCCATTCAACAATGACAGCAGGTCTGTGGTGCTGGGGAAGTGAACATGGGTATCTAACCGAGCCTGGGGTGACTGGCAGAGGAGGTCACAGAGGGCTTCCTGGAAGGGTGTGCATCTCAGCTGATAGGAGTTAGCCAAGTCAAATGAAGAAATTCATAGAAGAAAAACAGCATCATTTGCAAAGACACAGAAATGTGATAGAGCTAAACATTTTAGGAAATACGGTGGGCCACCAAATAGGGTTATCGGTGAAGTAACAGGATTGAGTTTGGTGAAGCAGGGGAGGCTAGCTGGTAAAGAAAGCATCCATGCTCTGCTGTGGGAATCTGACAGAAGGGCCTTAATCGCTTCTACTCAGGGGAAAGATAGAAACAATGACAACTTGGGCAGCACCATGGAGAAAGGATGTCAAAAGTTGAGGGTTTGACGAGGAAGAGAAGTATTAATTCAGTTGGCCTTCTAGTTTGGTGTCCTCTCTAGAAATCAACGCTCCTTTGCACTTATTTTTGGAGGCAGATAAAGCACAGTAACACAGAAATAGAAGGGGCTCCTACAATGCCAGGGTCTCACGGGCCCAAAAGTCAGGAAGTGTGGCTACCAAACACGTCTTCCTCAGCAAAAGCTCACGTACAGCTCAGCAGACAAGAGCTGACCGACCACAAGATTCGGCCTGATTTCCAGAGTCTTGCCATCAGCCTCTGCGAATCCATATATCTCTTTTCCGAAGTGAATCTGAGATGAAGGTGTTAATCACAGAACACTACTACTGACCAGACAGCATGTGTATCTAGGCAATGTACTTATAAGCCCACTTTTAGATTTATGTGCAAATGTCCTATTGCACTGGGTCATTTCTCTCCATCTTCCCTACCAAGGAAGTGTGCTGGCCACAGTCATGGGCAGTGAGAGCAACTCAGCTCTCATAGATGTCTATGTCCATCCCACCTTAGTCTGAACACTGACCTGCAAGGGTTCCTTGGCCCTCTGGTGGGATCCTCAGCCAACGGAAGCCAGCCCTCCTGTTGCAACCCTCACTCCTAAAAGCTAATCTTTCAGGGGTGTCCAGGGGACTCAGTTGGTTAAGAGGCTAACTCTTGGTTTTCAGCTCAAGTCATGATCTCACGGTTGGTAGGTTTGAGTCCTGCATCAGGCTTTGTGCTAATGGTGCAGAGCCTGCTTGGGATTCTCTCTCTGCCCCTATCCCACTTGTGCTCTGTCTCCTCTTTTTCTCGCTGTCTCTCAAAAATAAATAAATAAACATTTTAAAAAATGTTAATCTTGTAAATCTCTTTCCTAGGGAAGTAAGACACTTTTCCTTGTTCTGGCTGTCCTTACCTGCTTGCAGCTAGTTTTCTTTAGCAAGAAGGACTATAAAGATGGCAAAGGCCATGGAAAGGAAAAGAACTGCTCCCGCTTTTGTCAGCCGGAGCACTTCCACTGTCCCCAGACCTCATGCTGGAGCACCGCGGTGCACCAGAATCACTGCAAGCCAAAAATGCAATTTGAAATACTCCAGTAGCCACAGAGAATAAGTAAAACAAAACAAGCAAAATCAATTCTAATGATTCATTTTATTTAATCCAATATTGCTGAAGTAGTATCACTACCATACGTAATCAAAACAAAATCATTAATGAAACATTTTTCCTGCGATTTCTTGCACTTTGAAATCCAGGGTGCTTCTCCGACGGCAGCCCTTCTCAATCTGGAATCATGTTCTAGGTCCAACATCCATGATCTAGAGGAAAAAGAAACCTGGGCAGATGTTTTCTTGACCTTCCACCAGCCACCACCTGACCTTCACCTTCAGGACCCGCTGGGCCCACCGAGCAACCTCTGAGTCACCCTAGCCCAAGGGCAGCATCTTCCCTCGGCCGGATGCACTGACCACATGTACTGGGGGAGGCAGGAACTCGGAAGATTTTCTGAAGTCATGCCACTTTTGAATATATTCACTGTAAGTTCCCTCAATCTTGTTTGAGAGGGACAGGTGACGCATGTGAGCAAACCCACGTTTTTCCTGGAGTTTGCAAGTGATTACAGCCTCGCAATGTGGAAAGGATACACGGAAGATACTTGAATATCTTCAAAGTCCATATTTCCTCCGCTCTCCTTTCCCTCACCTCTGCGGTGAGCTTTGCTCTGCTGGCTGTTGTTGTCTAATCCATGTTACTGGTATTCACCACAGGGCTGCAGCGCGGGGCTTGTCAATGGAAATTAAACTCGAGCAGCCACTTGCTACCTGGTTGCTCCAGGCGCTTTGACATTTTCTCTCCGCTCACCACGGGGCAAATGAAAGCAGCGATGTCAGCCGAGAAGAGTTTATTACCAGCGTTCAAATCCCCAGTAAACAGCACAACAGCAGCTCCCCCTCAATCGTGACATCCAGAGGCACATTTCTGAAATGATGCACATAAGCTCCGGGGAGGGGGGTGGGGGAACGGGAGGGGGGATGAAGTATCGGGTCCTCCTTGCCAGTTTGCCCAGTGCTAACTCAGTTTACCTGCTAGCTAGGAGACAAGAAATGCGTGTGCCAGTCTAGAAGGAACCTCAGAGCCTAGACTTGTGAACATTTTGGATGGGAGAGATTTGGGCCTCCTCTCCCTCACCTGTTTGGATGGGATTATTTAAGAGCACATTATCACTTCCATTCAACACTCAAAGGGGCTTGGCAGCACAACCTGTCTCCTTAACTAGAGAGGTTTAAAGGTTCATTTTAAAGAGGCATGAGGGCCCAGGAAGGAAAGAATACACTGTTAACTGAAGAAACATCTTCTAGAATATCCAATTTGGTTTGGGGGAAATGTGATGTGATTAAATTCTATTGAACAACAGAAACTGTCTAGAAATAGACATCAGGCAAAGATCTTTGGTATAGACATGCACTGCTCCTAAAAGCTTTATTGTGGAAAAAAGGAAATATCAAAAAGAAAAATTGGACAAGGAATCAAATGGTCTATATGATTACAGAACTTCCCTCTATCACCTCCACAGTTATACCATATTATTTCCAAAAATTTACAATTTTAATAGAAAAATACAGGGTTTTTTTAAATTTGCTTACATATACATACATTTTGATACATTTAACTGAGGCTTGTTAGATCCGAGATATGAATACTACCAGTAGTTTATAAAATACCTGCTTTTTATTTTTTAAATTTTTTAATGTTTATTTTTAGAGAGAGAGAGAGAAAGAGAGAGCCTGTGGGAGAGGGGCAGAGAGAGGAAGACACAGAATTAGAAACAGGCTCCAGGCTCTGAGCTGTCAGCACAGTGCCGGATGTGGGGCTCGAACTCATGAAGCGTGAGATCATGACTTGAGCTGAAATCAAGAATGGGATGCTCAATCCACTGAGTCACGCAGGTGCCTCTAAAATACCTGTTTTTTAAAAATGGACATTAGAAGTGGATTGCCACAAATCTCTTGCATGAGAACACTTAGAATCTTACATATATTGTTCATGGTGCCAATGGGTAGTATTTTCTTTTCTTCCTTTACCCCATGGAAAATATAATTGTCATGTGACAGTCCTAACACCAGCGGCCCCTCTGTCATGGTCAAGTGATTTCAGAGGATGAGGATCCAGAAGTGTTGGATGTGAGGGCACTGAGCCCAAGGCTGCAGTGCCTCATGATCTGTGACCCAAACTGGAAACCAGTATAACAGGAGGCATCGCTGTCCGAGGAAATCCAGCAGCAAGGCGGTGCACACGGGAATTCAGAACAAGAGGTTAAAACATGGGAATGGGAGTCAGAAACTATTGCATACTCTGAGAAGTCAGGGAGTGATCTTCCTGAAATCCTCCTTGAGGAGTCCTTGGATGATGCCAGTAGAGTCTCCTTGCTTCACCTTTCACTAGCTTTTGCTTTGGACAAGTCTCTTAACCCATGAGAACTTCAAAACTCTCCACCTTTAGAGTCAAAATAACAACACCTACATTTCCATTGTTTCCCATGGTCCGATTATCTGTTGGTACTTTACATACCTTATCTTTTACTCTCTAACCACTTACTTAACGTAAGTAAAGTTGGGACTATTATCCCCATTTGTCAGAAGAAATACACCAAATTGATAAAGCTTAAATGATCGATCCAAGTCCATAGCACTCCTAAGTAGAGAGGCAGAATTCAGATATTTCTACTTGTAAATTTGCTATCTCATATTAGCTTATTAGATCCAAAAGAGTATCATTTCACACATTACCCAAGTTTCATTTCAAGTACAAAATAGCCACATATGGCTGGTAACCACTGCACTGGATGAATTATTATTTTTTTTTACCACTGTCCATAAAAGACTTAATCATTACTTCCCAAAGTGACCATGACTTTGGTTATTCACCTGCCATCTTGAGTGAGTAAATCCAAATTTTGAAGGACCTCAGCCCCAGTCAAAAAAAACTTCACAGATTACCCAGATCCGGAAGGTATGCATGGGTTGATTTGTTTCTGCTACCTTCTCATTATATTTTGTTCTTCTTTGCCACATTTAACCCAGACTTTTTTTTTTTGCATTATAATTATTTTGTATTCATCTGTGATAGCTAGTAGACTTAAGAGCTAAACTGCCAACTAGGGCTCCTTGATGTGTGTATACCCATTCAGTTCTTAGCTCAGTGTCTCAGTGGGTAATTGGCTACTGTCAAAAGATCAAATCAAATGGCTGGATAAGGAGGAAACAGTAACCCATATGTGAAAAATCATCAAATTTTAGTATTTGTTTGATGCTATAATGCCTAGATGCAGATGATATTTTAATACTGACAGCTATGGTGATGCCAAACATTTTCTGATATATTTACCTTCTAAGACACAATAAAATAAGAGGCTGCAAATAAAAATGTCTGAGGATGCTGCCGCTAGCATCCAAATTTGCATTGGAAAATCCATTATTTATGTTTTTCATAAGTGCATGTATATTTATTTAGATAACCTACTCATAACTTTATCGTATGAAATGACATTCTGTGATGGTTGCATTATGCCAGGTAATAGAAATCACATCTACGGAAGGTAATTTCAATGGATCAAATAATCTACATATTAGGAAATGAACGTAGAAGGAAGAAGCAACAAACCAGGAAACAGCTTACACTTCTACCTCACGCACAGCAATGTCATAATTTTTATGGCCATTGACTGTAGGAATGATGAATATTCACATACGATCTCTGTTAGGGAACCAAATGAAAAAATAAAAGGATTTTTCAAATCAATAAGAAACCGTGAATCAAGTTAATGCAATGGCATTTTGAAGTCAGCTATATTTTCAATGATCCCTTTAGGTGAAACTCATAGCTCTCTTCCTTACGGGCATGCACTGAAGACGTAATTTTGCCTCTTTTTGTTCTTTAAATCAAGATCTTCCCTTTACATTAGAGTGTATTTTTTTAATTTAGGAAAGAAATATAAGCTGTTTTTGTTTTATTTTACTTACTTTATTTTATTTTATTATTTTATTTATTTAAGTGGACTTCACTCTCAACATGGAGCCCAACAAAAGGCTTGTGCTCAGGACCCTGAGGTCAAGAGTCAGATGCTTAACTGACAAAGCCACTCAGGCGCCCCAATATAAGCTGTCTTTAATTGGGTAGTTAACATCAATTCAACACACAAACAAATCTGAACACATCATTTAAGAGAGATTGCTTTAGTTTTTCCATGATTTAGAATATCATCTATTAATATATTAGAGTGGGTAAAATGTAGTATAATAGTAATAAAACAAGAAGTATCTGTTATTGTTCCAGTTACAGAAAGCCACTGTTAGGACTATAGATATTATTTCCAGTTTCAAGTGTTTGTGTGAAAATATGTCCGATTTCTCTGCAACGATAACAGGATAAGGTCCCAGTGGTGATCAGAATACTTTTTGGCCTTCAACACTGTGAATTCAAGGAGAGCACTCCTGAATTTTCAACGTTTTCCCCACATTTCCAAATAAAATTATCAGTATTTTTTGTAGATTTGAGGGAGTGTATTTTTTTTTACTACAACCTCCACATATGTCTCAAACAATGTTTCTAAATACCTAGACTGTTTTAATTTTTTGATGTTGAGATTATTTTTACCCTCACATCTCTTAATTTTAGTCTTTGCTATCTTTTTTGTGTGTGTCTATTTATGGACTCAAAACGTTCACTAAATTTTCTTTAAATATTCTATTACCTTCTTTTAATTTTCCTTTTAAGTATCCATTGTTTTTTAAGCAAGTATATAAGTCTAGAGCCTTAAAAGTCAAATTATTTTACATGATTTTGGAAATGAGAGACTCTACCCCTCTCCTCCCAGTGTGTATCGGTACACGGAAGTAGTCACCACGAAGAATTTTCTAATCTTTTGTCAGGCACTTAACTCCATATCTCTTAGTATCATTTGTGTTCCACTCGTTCTTGATTTTTTCAGGTTTCAGTACGATCGCTGATTTCAAATTGTGGAAAAATGAGAACTTGGCTCTATTACATATTCTCATCCACAAAATGAATAGGACACTTTCTCTTCTCCCTCATTCAAACTAGTTCTCCTAATTTAGGTCCCAGAATATTCCATGTGTACAGAACCATGGCTAGGTTGGCATCATCTCAGTTGAGACTGGATTATTCTCAGTAACATGTGCCTTGCATCACTTGGTTTTCCCTGGCGTTAATAACAATCTATTTTTTTAATGGTTTAACTTTTATGTACTTTTTATTAATTCATTTCTGAGTCCTCCTTCAGAGATATTAACCCCCTCTGAATAATTCGGACACCTGGATATTTCTTCTGAGTCCTATGTAAAAATGTAAATTCCTCTGCTACATGGTTTTCCCATCTTTCCCATTTTTTTTTCTTTTGGATGAAGACCATTTTGAGGAAAAAGTTAAAATTAAGAAGCGTGTATATGGAATTTTCCTCACATTAGACCCATTGTTAACTGCGCACAGAGACAGTGGTGGGGAAAAGCTTTTTCTTTTAAGTAAGAACTATATTTTTGAAAGCATTACTTCCCTCCTATCTAGTTTTCTAGTTTTGCTCTGAGACATTGATGTTTAGTTATGTTAATACATCTCATCCAGGGCTGCTGGGATGGTCTGTTCCTAGTGAACTGAAATTTGGAAAGATCTGCCTTGTTACAGATCTATTTTCATTAATTGACTGGGAACTAGATGACCCTGGAAGTCAGACAGTTCCTGTTCTTCAATTTGGAGAAATTTCCTAGACTTAGTGCTTCAATAATTTTTTCGCCTCAATTTTCTCTATTCTTTTTGTGAAACTCCAATTTGGGTTTTTGAGTCCAGTGGATTGATTCTTTAAAAATCTAATCATTTCTTTCTTATTTCATCCCTTTGGCCTTTTGATTACACTTTTTTTATTGTTTCCTCAACCTTATCTTCCAGTCGTTTTCCTTTTTTTTGTTTAATTTACTCTTATTTTTTTCCAATGGCTGATCTTTATTTTCAAATGTGATTGTGCATTATTATTTAAAATATTACTGATTTACTTAACCTGAAAATATTTTCTCCTTTCCTTTTACTTCTCCCTCTAAGTTTTGTGAATGTGAATGTCTCTGTGTGTGTGTGTGTGTGTGTGTGTGTGTGTGTATGTGTGTTTGTATTTAGAAAAGCATGAGATTAGTTTTGCAAATTGTAGCAGCTGCAGTAGAATGAAAAGTTTTTGCAGTGATTTTACTTTGCTGAGCAAAAAAATTGAGGGCGAGGTTAGAGCGAACAATCTCCTTACCTCATTTCATTGTGTACTACTGTCATATGTGCGTAGTCATCAGGCTTTTTTGAATTCCCGCTTTGTAAAAATTATGGCTAGTGGAAATTAATCTAGTAACGTGAAAGTGGTTTTTCTTTATTTGCCGTTTGAGGAGTGCTAAGGATGATGCTGCACCGTATTGGTTCACACAATTCCTACTCTGAAAATATTTGCTGAAGACTAAAACGTAGTTATTTCATTGAAGGTTTCAACAATATTATCATAATAGCATTCTATATTTTGCTTATCATATTTAGATATTTTATATAGGCTGTGTTAGTCACTTACATTTAGTGTATATTAGTGTGTATATTTTTAGACTCACATTTATCTTTTCAGTATGATTCTGAAAAATCCAAATTTCATTTCTATGTTAGTGAAGAGAAAGAAATCTCTTGTGAGAAGACAGCTGGGTCTAGAAACAGTCTTTTAATCCTAGCAAACATGTACTGCTGAAGAGCATGTGAAGATTGTTTCACATGGAGATGTTTTTATTTGGATGGATTCTCTATTTATACTTACAGACTTAATGAAAATATTTTAGTATTTCTCACTTGATCTTGAAATTTGCTAGTTTATGTTTCTGGCTATAAACAGATAAAGGATCAACATTTCTTGTAAATGAACAGCCACCAAAAAAGATGTAAATGTGTACATCTTTCTGGAGATGGCCCACCTCACTTGAAAGTGGGACTGGAGAGAGATTTTAATACTCAGGCTCAACAGTGGCTCCAGAGAAGGCAGTCCCAGGGGCTCCTCGTTATCTTTAAGAAGATTTTCTAAAGGGCTAAGTCTATAGTCAGTTTTGGTAAATGGCCCCGGCGATCTTGGAGCTGAACGTCTGTGAGTAAAACTAATCTGTTTCTGTCTTTGAGGTCTAGTGTGTTAAGAACATTATTCAAATGTCCCATAACCTCACCAATAGGTAATCTGATTAGTTCATCAATTACTAAGACAGCTGTGTTAAACACCTCACTATGAATATGGATTTGTCTATTTCTCCTTGACATTACTTCATTTTGTGCTTTATCCATTATTATTACATATGTATTATGTACATACTAATTACATATATTATCATATATTTCTGTAAAGTTGACCATCCACCCTTATGACATATCCCCTTCATCTCTATTAATGTTTCTTTGTCTGAAATTCTATTTGCTCTAATGTTATTAGAGATACACCACTTTGTTTTTATGTTTGTGCATTATATTTTCTTTGATCCTTGTGACTCCAAGTGTTTGGCTTTCTTATACTGAGCACCTGTCTTTGTAAGCTAAAGGCTGCTTTTGTTCAGTCTTGTTTTTCTCTGATCTCACAATCTTTGCTGTAAATTAGGGTATGTGGCCATTATACATACTAATAAGTTTCTATTAAATCTACCATCAAATTACTTGCTGTCATCTTATTATTTCATTAGAGTTGCCTGTCTTGTGTCTTCTTTCTCTTTGGGCCTTTTCAGTTTTTCTTGACTAGTGAATATTTTATCACATGTTCCATAGGCACCATTTCAAGACTTCTCCGCTTTCGCTCTCACTCCATGCACAGTGAGGCGCCCAGCGCCGCCTCACACAGGCACAACTTGACAGCACTCTGCTTCAAAGGTGTGGTTCATTCTTCTCTTCCTGCCTTGGCGCTGGGTGATCATGCATGCATAAGCAACCTGGCCAAGGGGTTGGGTCAGCCCATGAGGGCTACACTTGACCATTGACAGACAATATTTCCCCCAATTTTCATTCCCGCATGAAAGTCTTGGCCGTTCCATCAAGCAAGCAAAACGGATTAGTCAAAAACCAAAATTTATATTCAGTGGTAGTGTCATACAAACTCTACTAAAAGAAATTAGTAAAAGATAGGCAGCATTAATAGAAGTCTTATGCTCCAACCAAGAGAAATAAAGATTTTACTATATTTAATTAATAAACCTCTTGACCTTTTCATTTTATCCTGTGCTTCACACTTAAAAATTTTTTTGGGGGGCGCCTGGGTGGTTCAGTCGGTTAAGCGGCCAACTTAGGCTCAGGTCATGATCTCATGGTTCGTGGGTTCAAGCCTGGCGTCAGGTTCTGTGCTGACAGCTCAGAGCCTGGACCCTGTTTCGGATTCCGTGTCTCCTTCTCTTTGCCCCTCCCTTGTTCGCACTCTGTCTCTCTCTGTCTCAAAAATAGACATTTTTTTAAAAATAAAAAAATAAATTTTTAATGTTTTTATTTATTTTTGAGAGACAGAGAAAGACAGAGCATGAGCAGGGGAGGATCAGAGAGAGAGGGAGACACAGAATCCAAAGCAGGCTCCAGACTATGAGTTGTCAGCACAGAGCCTGATGCGGGGCTCGAACTTATGACCCACAAGATCATGACCTGAGCTGAAGTTGGACACTTAACCAACTGAGCCACCCAGGCCTCCCACCACATTTTAAGAATTTGAATGAGTTTGACTAGATATATATACCTAATACTGTATGGTTTTATTGGCAGTGGGGAAGTAGGTGAAGAAACTTGGGACAGCCACCTGAAACAAACAAGACCAGAAAAAAAGAAGGTTAAAGGCAATAACGCTTCAGGTATTTTAAGATAGTTTTTAAAACAAAGTATATAAAGTAAAAGGTAATGAATTAGTCATAAATCATAAAGAGAACAAGCAAAGTCCTTAAGAAAAGAGATCGGAAATGAATCCTTCCTAAGCTGTTTACGCAAGGCTATTGGCTTTGACCAATATTTAATGTTTATGACCGTATTTAACAAAATACAAAAATATTGTTTAAATAGTTAATTCTTCAAAATGGATGCTGAGATTATCCTGGACAGTTTCATTTCTCATTCTTACTTCTATTTCCAGATCCTACTATCGTACTTGAAAAGGTAACAGTGTGTTCTTAAAGGGACTGAATTTTTCTGAGCATCTAATTGACAAGTTTACTGGCACATAATAAACTCATCGGAATCTCTAGATTTCAAAATTAATCAATATTTAATGATGCTAATAAATCATTAAATAATATTGGGTATGTGAGACCCAAGCAAAAAAAAAAAAAAAAAGCAATAGAAGGCACATAGAAGCATGGGTAAATGAAGCATAAAGTAACCAAGAAATATGGCAAAAATAACACAGGGATTGTCAACGATAAAACACATCTTGCTGAGAACTCTGTGCAATCTTTCTTTATCATAAAAGCTCCCTCGTTAAAGACTGGCATCCCAAGCTGCCTTGATAAAACCTAACAAAATCAAGACTCCATGTGGAAAGGCTCCTGGCATCTTTCTTTGAGTACTGAGGACTTTCCCTTCATACAGCATCTGTTTCTGCCATTTGGGGAGGAAACAATATGCTGAGAAATAGCACAATATCCTTCAGAATGGTTTTGCACAGAAATCAAACTCTCAGCTGAGCTGAAATAAATTGATAAAAAAAAGTGACTAAGAAATGAAAGTATTTGACATTGACATTTATTATACTTTCTTAAAAATAGCGTTCACGTTTACTGAGTATAAACTATAAAAATATTGCCTTTTTCTTAACTTGAAGAAAATAAACATATTTTAAAAGAGCCTTCTAAAATGAGAAGAAAGGGTCACTCTTAGAGTCTCAAAATAAATGAAACCTGTGGTCCCCAAGTCTACATGGATCCGACTAAAAGAAACATCTGGGATTAGGTTTAAAGTCTAATGAAAGTCAACACAAAGTGAAAGAAGTGTCAGCAAACACCTGTCCATCACAAAAGAATAGTTTTCCTTTTCAAACCGTACTTAATTGTGATTGAAGAAGAATTAGTATCATCATTAACTGCTTTTATGTTAGTCATTTTCCTGTCTGTCCATCAAAGGGAGAAAAACTCCCATGTCTACAACTGACACTAACAAATAGGTGAGGCCTCTGACCTTGCCAGACCCTGACATCTCTGTCTCCCATTTGTCATCTGATCTGAAGTTGTCAGCAAACAGATGTCTCCTTTAGCCTCCGGCATACTCGGAGTTACTAGGGCGGCTGTTGCTATGACATCTGATAAAGGTATGGAAAATGGTGATAATGTGATTTGTAGGTCCATCCGCAGTAAGTGCTTGAGAGAACAAAATGGGAATGATGCATTCCCTGCTAATTTGTTAATGCTCATTTTAAAAAAGAATGCTTTTAGTTAAATGCAATTTCCTGTGCCAAATTTATTTTTTTGCCTTTAAAGTGCCTCCTGAGATAATTTACAAGGAGGTGATCTGTGCCTGCAGAATGCCTCTATTTAATGTCTGATCTCTCAAATATGACATAACTTCCCATTGTCTTGCTTCTTTACAGGCAAATGTGTGCTCATTGTCACCGGTGTCTTCTCATAGTGAATGTGTTTACAGACAGAGGATAGTTTATTATATTAATAGAAGCAGAGGGATTCTAATATGCTTTAGTGATCATAGAAGAGTCGATGAAGGAACACCTGGGTGGCTCAGTCCATTGAATAGCCAACTCTTGATTTTGACTCAGGTCATGAACTCAAGGCCCATGGGATCGAGCCGCACATTGGGCTCTGTGCTGAGAGTGTGGAGTCTGCTTGGGATTCTCTCTTTTTCTCGCTTCCCCCTCCCCACCCTCCCACTCATTCTCTCTCTCAAAATAAATAAACATTAAAAGAAAAGAAACAGTAAGTAAAAATTGGAGATTTGAGACTGTGAGATCTAGCTCCACATTTTCTGTGAATTTCCATTTTACATGCACACATGCACGGTCACCAAATTTACCTAATGAGTGTTTCCAATGTGTACATAATTGGGCTTCAAGAGAGGCACCGAGTGTCCTATTCCTTTGGTTTTAGGATTTTTAAACATATTTTACATTTAAAAGAAATCACACCTACATTGGGAAATGCAGACTGTGAATACAATAACATTTTTTAAGAATAACAGTAAAATCTGTTTTTCCTTCTATGGGCGATTTATTATTTAGCATATTCACTTAAGTAATTGAAGTGGGTCCTGGTTAAGATCTGAAAACATGGCCATGATAACTAGTTAAAAATTCTAATACTTGATTATATTTAACATAATCCTGTAAAATCTATAGGAATGGAGAAAATGTGGAATTTGAAATTAAGCTAACATGATCCTTATTACTTAACTGAAGGCAAGTCCCATAGTCCTTTTAAGTCTTAGTTTCTTGACATTTAAAATGGGACCATTGGTAACTCTCTTGCAAGATTATTGCCATCCCCGAAGTTAATATTCATGAATTATCTAATACCATACCTTCTCTATAGCACATCCAATAGCCTTACAATATGATAAATTAGCGCTATTATTGTTTTCTTACTGATGCCACATAATCCAAAAGGGAAGAGTATGTGTTTATGTATGGGCATAGATACGTGTGTGTGTGCATATAATCAAATAAATGATGAGTATATGGAAAGATGTGCAGTATTTAATAAACCTACCTGTGTTCCCAGGGAAATACATGTTTTTCTAGGCTAATGAAAGCAACCTCATTGAGATACCACCTCATGCCAGTCAAAGTGGCTAAAATGAACAAATCAAGAGACTATAGATGCTGGCGAGAGTGTGGAGAAATGGACACCCTCCTACACTGTTGGTGGGAATGTAAACTGGTGCAGCCGCTCTGGAAAATAGTGTGGAGGTTCCTCAAAAAACTATCACTAGAACTCCCATATGACCCAGCAATAGCACTGCTAGGGATTTACCCAAGGGATACAGAAGTGCTGATGCATAGGGGCACATGTACCCAATGTTCATAGCAGCACTTTCAATAATAGCCAAATCATGGAAAGAGCCTAATTGGCCATCACCTGATGGATGGATCAAGAAGATGTGGTATATATATGCAATGGAGGATTACATGGCCATGAGAAAGAATGAAATATGGCCATTGGTAGGAAAGTGGGTGGACCTCAAGGGTGTCATGCTAAGTGAAATAAGTCAGGCGGAGGGGGACAAATACTGTATGTTTACACTCATAAGTCTAACAGGAGAACAGGAGAGACCTAATGGAGGACCAGGGGGAGGGGAAGAGGGAAAGAGAGTTGGGGAGAGAGAGGGACGCAAAACCTGAGAGACTATTGAATGCTGAAAATAAACCGAGGGTTGAAGGGGGAGGGGGGAAAAGAGGCCGTGGTGATGGAGTAGGGCACTTGCGGGGAAGAGCACTGGGTGTTACATGGAAACCAATTTGACAATAAACTATTTTTTAAAAAGTAAGCAACCTCTAGGATCTCTCCTTAAAGTAACATAGTTGCAGCAAATCTTATAACGTATTATGAATATCCTCCTCTTGTTTGTCCCTGGTTTGAGTTAGGGAGAAGAACTTGGTGTCACTGTAAGAGACAGATAAGAGGGTGGAGCCAAGCATTGTCCTCCTGCGTGTGGCACTCCCATGACATATAAGCATCACTGCATTTTATGGCCAATAATAGACCCTTGCTATTTCTAGGACAGATCTACAGGAAAATTTTTTAGGGTACATTTTTAAAGGAGCTCATTAAATGGCAGCTCAGCTGAGAATCGTGACCTGGACAGGGTACTTGGACAGCATCAGGTTCTACAAAGACATTTCATTACTTTAAGTAAATAAAGTTTACTTTAACTTTGCAAAGTTGTTATGATACAATCATTGGGAAAATGTATTCATCTCTTCTACGAACTAATGTTCCCCCAAAGAGGAGTTCATTTTAAACAACTCCATGTACTAGCCATTGGTTTTAAACAATTTCTTCTTTTAAACGATTTTTCAAATCAAATAAATTATTTCAATGATTGTGTTTTATTTATTTTTTTAATGTTTTTTATTTATTTTTGAGAGACAGAGCACAAACAGGGGAGGGTCAGAGAGAGAAGGAGACACAGAATCTGAAGCAGGCTCCAGGCTCTGAGCTAGCTGTTAGCACAGAGTCTGATACAGGGCTCGAACCCACAAATTGAGATCATGACCTGAACCGAAGCCAGACGCTTAACCGACTGAACCACCCAGGTGCCCCACAATGATTGTGTTTTATAATTTCATAACTATCTTATCCTATATGACCCTCTAACTGCCAAGTGTTTGTTAAAGTTCACTCCAAAGGGACTGCCTGGGTGACTCAGATGGTTAATCTTGATTTCATCTCAGGATTCTTGATTTTGGCTTTGATGTTATAGCCCTGAGGTGGAGCCCCATGTAGGGCTCTGCGCTGGGCCTGGAGCCTGCTTGGAATTCTCTCTCTCTCTCTCTCTGATATTTGTGTCTATACATACACACACCCACATATATATAATTAAAACATAAGAAAGGTATTTAAAAACAAAGATTACTCCAAATATGTAGAGCACTAACAAATTGTCTAAATTGATCCAATTAAAATTAAAATATTAATACTGGTATTAAAGACTATTTCTTTTGTGAGTAAGGGTAAGATGAGTAACCGTGTAATTCTTATTTGACACTGGAAACTACAGAGAAACATTACTATTAACCTTGTGAACAACTACAAATAAATTGCAAGGAACATTTTTAGATGGAAGCACTTGACATGCTTTAAAGCTTACTGATTTCAGTTTGTGAGAACGTGTTCACTTTTGTTTGTAATAAAGCGGAGACTTTATGTATAGATGTGTCAGTGACTAGAAAATTTAATGATTAAAATTAGGATTAAAGAGTCCATACAAATGACATGAATGGCATTTTTAAGTCTGAATGAGATTTTACATGGAGTAAAGAAATATTCAAATATATCCACAGATGCTGCTGAATCTCCAGCCAAGAACATTATCTTATAAAGTTGAATATGCATTGCATTAGAAATGCTTTTAGAACCTTGGGTAGCAGTAAGGAAGGGGTGGAAAGAAAAAGGTTGATACGGCACAAATTTGGCTGAAAATAGTATTGTTATTTTAGCGGTGAGGGTGCTTGAAGAATTGTGCTGATTTCTCCTAAGAAGAACCCAGGAACCGTGTGCTTGGCATTTATTCTATTCCGTTATGATAGTACGCATCTGATTCCCAACATCGTTTGTAGTAGTTACTGATAGAGATGTTACATGACCCTTGATGTAATGAACATAGAAAAAAACGATGATAAACAACAGGGTGAGAAATATCATGGGTAAACTTCAGGAAAATGATTGTGGAATCAATGAAATAAATGCCCACATAATCTCTTATTGTTGACAAGAAATACAAAACCCAGAAAAAAATGACACAACAAAAATCTTAACAGATGGTAAGTCATCTTAATCAAGCAAATTAAGGGATCATACATTTAAAAAATAAAATAGTAGGTTATTTGACATGCACTGTAATTACATTGGATATATTGCTTTCAATAAACATTAGAGGACAAATTAACATTAGTCGTGCCGGCTACATTTCTAAATCTGCTTTTCAAGCTTATAATTAAAATCCTAAATTATTACTGCTGCAAATTAACAGTTTTAATGCAGTCCAGGCATTGTAATCACCAGTATTTAGTTGTTTTTTAAATGGATTGTCTAATGAAGATTTAAACAATATTCACTTCAGTAAACAGTAAATACGAATAGCCTTTTCAGTGTTGCAAGAGAAAACCGTACTAGGCAGACTTCTCTTCTGTAAGTCTTTGCTCAACTAAAGACAGAAGCTGGGCTCACAAGAGAAACAGTGAGCTCTTAATAATTGCTTTCTGTCTCACTGAAAGGAGTGTCAAGAGTGGAATACAGTTGTTTAAAATCTTCTGTCTTACGAAGAGCAAAGAAGACTGCATTATCTCGTTGGGATGGCCAGGGCTATGGTAGCATTCGATGGATCATAGTCCTTTAAACCAAAGGTGACTCTTGTTGACTTCCAGAAACTCACATTCTACAGAGATGCCCATGCTCTCCTGGAACACACTATCTCAGTTCATTTTCATGAATATTTTATTACTTCAGCTTATAGGGAAATAAATGTTAAGACATTTGCCTCACATTTGGACTTTTGTGATATTCTGTGTTATTCTCAGTGTTTTAATTGTACTGATGCAAATTGATGTTTTGTGATATTTGTCTTCACCCCTCTGCTCCATAATACGTGTCTCCTCTTACATCAATGGTGTTGGGTTGAACAGTTAAAGGAACATGCAGTTGAAATGTATAATGACAAGCAGCGAGGTGGGATTAAGTCAGACTGATCTTACGAAGTTTGGTGTAATGAAATGTCCTCTTTAACTACTTTGTAACTGATGAAGACTTGATTGTGAAATGGGTAAGTTAAAGATTATGTATAAAGATGGTGTCTTCTTTTTTTTTAATATTTATTTATTTTTGAGAAAGTGAAAGTGGGGGGGGAGGAGAGGGAGAGGGCAGTGAATCCTAAGTGAGCTCTGTCAGCAGGGAGCCCGATGTGGGGCTTAAACTCACAAACTGCAAGACCATGACCTGAGTCAAAATCTGTTGACTGAGCCACCCACGTTCCCCAAGATAGTGTTTTCCTTTTTACAAAGGAGAAATGAATAAGAAATATTTGTAAACCTTGGATTTAAATGGGTCCTGATGATAGCTTTACAAATAAAAATTATGATGAAACTAGACACACACACACAGTTATCAGTATTATTATCAATTATTCTTTGCATAGATTGTTTTACTCAAGGAAGATACACTCCAATGTACTTTTAGTATTCAATACATTTTTAATTAGAATAGCCTCAGTGTAAATTAGCAATAGCTTCTTTCTGGAACTTTTTCTATTTTTTCATTTTACAGTCGAAACCACAGGAAAAATCATTATCAACTTATGGAGCCACTTAGAATTCTGAAGGCAAATTTTGTAATTCAGTAATAACTGCCACATTAAAGTCAGAAATAATACTAACAAAAGGCCATATATCATTCCCTCTCATTGCCATGTAGTATTCCATCGTGAAAATATACCACATCTTCTTGATCCATTCGTCAGGTGATGGACATTTGGGCTCCTTCCATGTTTTGGCTATTGTTGATATTGCTGCTATAAAACTTGAGAGACTGTTGAATGCTGAAAATGAACTGAGAGTTAAAGGGGAAGGGGGTGGGGGGAAAAGAGGTGGTGGTGATGGTGGAGGGCACTTAGGGGGAAGAGCACTGGGTGTTGTATGGAAACAAATTTGACAATAAAATATAATTAAAAAAAAATAAAAAAAAAATAAAATTGTGGGAAAAAAAAAAAAGAAATAATACTAACAAATGGGGGATGCCTCTTTGTAAATCTTATTTATCTACTCTCTGCACTAATAACACCACCATGTTTATTAAACTCAAAGATATCTTTAATATGTTAGTAATTACTCCAATCTTTTGAAAATTAATGGGATGATGAAGATGGTAATGATGATGATGATGATGAAGACAGTGATTCTTGTCTCTCTTATAATGAACGATTTTTGTGAGTATAAAATGAGAAAAATGAAGGTGTCTCTTAAACACTAAACCTTCTACAAATGTAATGCATTAGCTTTTAAAAGTTAAAGCTCTTTTTCTCTTTTCATTTCTTCTTAGTGAAGGGTCACTGAGATGGGAAATTCACCTGTTCCCAAATACATCAAATTGGGATGAGAACTTGGAAATTAGCTCCTTTTCAACCTCAGCTGTCACGTGTACCTATATTTGTTAAAAATAATCCATAATTCTAGTGCCAAAGTGATTACTGTTTATTTATTTCTTAGAAAAAACCTGATAAGCTTGGAAACATAGCAGTGTCTAGACTCATTCTTGAAATCACTCAAGCACTTACCATGAAAAAACTTTGAATTTAAATAGCTGTATGGCAGGGGTGCCAGACTGGCTCAGTCAGTTAAGCCTCTGACTCTTGGTGTGGGCTTAGTCATGATCTCACAATTGTTGGGTTCAAGCCCTACCTTGGGCTCCATGTTCACGGCTCAGAGCCTGCTCGCGATTCTCCCTCTCTCCTTCTCTCTGCCTCTCCCCCACTCTTTCTCTCTTGCTCACTTGCTCTCAAAATACATAAAAAACATTAATAAAATAAAATATTTTAAATAGCCTCTATGGCCCATCTTCACCCCAAACAGAAATATTGCACTTGATCTTTTCTTCCCAGTGTTTGAGACTTCCAAGGCTATTTAGACTACGTAACAGAGTTGCACGTGAGCTATTTTACATCCAGGAAAGTTAGCTTAGGGCATCCCATTTGCTCCGCCCACTCGTTAGTGGACTACATGTCATCTAGTGGATTCACCCTCTGAAATGTGGCTTCCCTGCTGCCATCACTTCTGTGGATTGTCTAAGTACCATTGACCTGCTTGTATAGTTTCTGGATCTTTGAGGTTTTCTGGAGGCGTCTCTAAGGCTCCTTGGACCACACACAAACAGAAATGTGGATCATTCACTATGCGTACTTCAAGAAAATTCTGTGCTCCTGCATCTGACAGACTCATTTCCACATGATCGTTCACTGGTGTTTATTTTTGTGAACTCTATCGAACACCTTGGTCATTACTTAATGACTATTAGGTAATCATGATTCATAGCAGTTATGTCTAATCCAAAGGAGGCCTACTACACCCAAACAGAATGTCACACAGTGTATTTTTCTTTGTTACTTGCTCTTTCAGTTTAACTTAGTTGGGCTCCCCACCTCTCACCCCCAATGCACATAAAGAAAACTACATTCTTACTTCTGTCCGTTGGTTGACAATATAGTCTATCTAATCATTTCAAAGTGTATGTATGTGATCATTGCCCCCATCAGTCTTACATTCTTGTTTATTATACAAAGGGGTGATTCTGGATCCTCAGGGATTGACAAATCAGCAGGGCCATTGCTTACTCCCAACCTTTAGGGAGTTCATACATGAACACAGCATATACAAATGGTACAAAGTATGATAATATATGGTTTAAATATGCAAACTCATTTATAGTTATGGGATTAAGAATACATATTCTACAGTTAAAAAGTTTGTGCTCAGGGGTTCCTGGGTGCTCAGTCAGTTAAGCCTCTGACTCTTGATTTTGGCTCAGATCATGATTTCATGGTTCATGAGATCAAGTTCCAAGTCAGGCTCTGCGTTGACAGCATGCAGCTTGCTCAGGATTCTCTTTCTCCCTCTTTCTCAGCGTCTCTTCTGCTTTCTCTCCCTCTCAATATAAATAAACATTTAAGGAAAAAAGTGTGTGCTCACATTCTGAGTCTGTCGTTGACAGCGTGACTGTATCTTTTGCCTCTCTAAATTCCATTAACAATCTCTATTTCCAGCTATGGTTTCCACCACTGAGCTCTTCACTCGAGATTCTCCATGTCACAACCCTTGAGCATCCAGGACTTGGCAAAGGGTTTATATCATTTCTATACCTATAACATTAAAATTACTTTTGAGGTTTTGTTTTCAGAACAGAGGATTTTTTATTGCTAATTCTAAAAAAGCCTTAAGTAACTGTCAAAAGTGTCAATCAGGAAGGTGATTGCTTAAATGAGTCTAGGCACAATACTGACATTATTCAAGACTTATTGGAAGTTGCAACAGCAATGTACCAAGGATGGCATAAAGATGACAATGAAATTTTGTCAACAGGTTTTATTGACAAAGAAAAGTCGCCATAGAAACCAAGGTGAAAATCAAAAATTCCAACCAAACATACTATTATTTAGGTGGAATGGATTATAATTCAAATATCCTCTCACAACATAAAATATCATCTTCACATTACAGTTATAAATATATTCTTCAAAACCTAATTTTTAAGAGAAAGTCTGCATAATGAATTTTTCAGTTCTGTTATCAACTTCATTACAGAGATTTATGTGAGAATGAATGGGGTGTGAGGGTCCAAGGGCATTTGGGAGAAATGATAAACTCTGATTGCCATTACTCAAATAAACAAAGAAACAGTAAGAAGAGTAAATGGCAATCCCTTGGAAAAAAAATTTTTGTTTTTTTTTAATAGTTTATTGCCAAATTGGTTTCCATACAACACCCAGTGCTCTTCCCAACAAGTGCCCTCCACCATCACCACCACCTCTTTTTCCCCCTCCCCCTTCCCCTTCAACTCTCAGATCATTTTCAATATTCAATAGTCTCTCAAGTTTTGCGTCCCTCTCTCTCCCTCCCCTGGTCCTCCATTAGATTTCTCCTGTTTTCCTATTAGACCTATGAGTGCATATGGTTTCTGTCCTACTCTGCCTGACTTATTTTGCTTAGCATAACACCCTCGAGGTCCATCCACTTTCCTACAAATGGCCATATTTCATTCTTTCTCATTGCCAGGTAGTACTCCATTGTGTATATATACCACATCTTCTTAATCCACTCATCAGGTGATGGACATTTAGGCTTTTTCCATGTTTTGGCTATTGTTGACATTGCTGCTATGAACATTGGGATACATGTGCTCCTATGCCTCAGCATTTCTGTATCTTTTGGGTAAATCCCTAGCAGTGCTATTGCTAGGTCATAAGGGAGTTCTATGGATAGTTTTTTGAGGAACCTCCACACTGTTTTCCAGAGTGGCTGCACCAGTTTACATTCCCACCAACAGTGTAGGAGGGTGCCCAACTCCCCACACCCTCGCCAGCATCTATAGTCTCTTGATTTGTTCATTTTAGCCACTCTGACTGGCGTGAGGTGGTATCTCAGTGTGGTTTTGATATGTGTTTCCCTGATGATGAGTGATGTTGAGCATCGTTTCATGTGCCTGTAGGCCATCTGGATGTCCTCTTTGGAAAAGTGTCTGTTCATGTCTTCTGCCCATTTCTTCACTGGGTTATTTGTTTTGTGGGTGTGAAGTTTGGTGAGTTCCTTGTATATTTTGGATACTAGCCCTTTATCTGATATGTCATTTGCAACTATCTTTTCCCATTCTGTCGGTTGCCTATTAGTTTTGTTGATTGTTTCCTTTGCAGTGCAGAAACTTTTTATCTTGATGAAGTCCCAAGAGTTCAGTTTTGCTTTCATTTCCCTTGCCTTTTGGGGATGTGTTGAGTAGGAAATTGCTGTGGTGGAGGTCTAGGAGGTTCGCCTCCTGCTGAGCATCCCTTGGAAAATTAAAACTAGAACTTCCATATGATTCAGCAATTCTACTAATCGGTATTTCCCCATAGAAAACAAAAACACTAACTAGAAAAGATATCTGCATCCCCATGTTCACTGGAACATTATTTACAACAGCCAAGATACAGAAACAATCTACATATTCACCAAGAAAAAAATGAATAAAAAGAATGTGGTGTAGGGGCACGCCAGAGTGGCTCAGTGGGTTAAGTGTCTGACCCTTGATTTCAGCTCAGGTCACACTCTCACGTTTTGTGGGTTTGAGCCCCATGTTGAGCTCTGCACTGACAGCGCAGAGCCTGCTTGGGTTTCTCTCTCTCCCTTTTTCTCTGCCCCTCTTCTGCTTATACTCTCTCTCTCCCTCTCTCTCAAAAATAAATAAATACACTGAAAAAAACAGATGGTGTATTTATATACATATATATACAATAGAAAATGATTTCTCCATAAAAAAAGAATAAATTGCCATTTGTGGCAAATTGGATGGAATTTAAGGGTACTTTGTTAAGTGAAACAAGTCAGAGAAAGAGATATGCTGTATAATCATACATTTAGCATCTAAAAATGAACAAACAAACAAAGAACATGTTTATAGATACAGAAACCAGAATGGTGGTCACCAGAGGCTAGAAGTGGGAGATGAAAAAAATGGGTGGATGGGGTCTAAAGGTACAAACTTCTAGTTATAAAATAAATACACCTAGGGACACCGAAGTGGCTCAGTTGGTTAAGCGTCTGACTTTGACTCAGGTCATGATCTCACTGTGAGTTCAGTCCTGCATTGTGCTCTGTGCTGACTGCTTGGAGCCTGGAGGTGCGTCAGATTTTGTATGTGTCTCTCTCTCTGCCCCTCCCCTGCTCACACTCTGTTTCTCTCCCTCTCAAAAACAAATTATCACTGCAAAACAAAAGTTGTCATCATAAGAAAATAAATTCTGTAACTCTGTGTGGTGACAGATGTTTACTTCACTTACAATCACTTTGCAATGTATACAAATATTAAATCATTAACTGTACATCAGAAACTGATGTAATGATGTATGCCAAATATGCCTTAACACAAAATTTAAAATTAAGAAAGATGTTTTAAATAAAAAGCGATTTTAAATGTGGGTTTATATTTTTTAAGATTGGGAAATTTTTAAATAGAATTTATTGTCAAATTGGTTTCTGTACAACACCCAGTGCTCATCTCAACAGGTGCCCTCCTCAATGCTCATCACCCATTCTCCCCTCTCTTCCACCCCCCATTAACCCTCAGTTTGTTCTCAGCTTTTAAGAGTTTCTTGTGGTTTGCCTCCCTCCCTCTTTGTAACGTTTTCCACCCGTCCCCTCGCCCATGGTCTTCTGATAAGTTTCTCTAGATCCACACGTGAGTGCAAACAATGGTATCTGTCTTTCTTTGCCTGACTTATTTCACTTAGCATGACACCCTCCAGGTCCATCCACGTTGCTACAAATAGCCAGATTTCATTCTTTCTCATTGCCATGTAATACTCCATTATATATATATAGACCACATCTTCTTGATCCATTCATCAGTTGATGGACATTTAGGCTCTTTCCATGATTTGACTATTGTTGAAAGTGCTGCTGTTAATATTGGGGTACATGTGCCATTATGCATTATCACTCCTGTATCTTTTGGGTAAATTCCTAGCAGTCATAGGGTAATTCTATTCTTAATTTTTTTAGGAAACTTCACACTGTTTTCCAGAGCAGCTGCACCAGTTTGCATTCCCACCAACAACGTAAGAGGATGCCCATTTCTCCACATCTTTGCCAGTATCTATAGTCTCCTGAATTGTTCATTTTAGCCAAATGTGCATTTAAAGATCATATTTACATATTCAGTTGTTACTCTCTTATCTTTTGCGCTAGAAGATTAACATTACCTAAAGCACAAATGTCAAACATTTATAAAGAAAATATATAAATGTAAAGTGCAATGATTAACATTATAATAGTTAACTGTCTACAGTCATTAACTCGACTGATTGAAGGGATGTCCAAATAGCTGGTAAAATATTATTTCTGAATGTGTCTAGGAGGGTATTTCTAGAAGAGATTAGCATGTGAACCAGTAGACTAAGTAAAGATCACCCTCACCAATGTGGATGGGTATCACCCAATCTATTCAGGGCCTGGATTGAACAAAAAAGCATAAGAAGGTGTGTAATTTGCTCTTTGTTTGAGCTGAGACATCCATCTCCTCCTGCCCTCAGACATCAGTCCTCCAGGCTTTCAGGTCGGTCTTGGACTCTATCTGGTTTTCCTTGTTTCCAGTTTGCAGAGGTCAGAACATGGGATCCCTCAGCCTTCATACCTAACTGAGCCAATTTCTAGAAGAAAGCATAAACATAAATATAAATATCTCTAGTCCTTCTGTGTCTCCTGTGAGAACCCTAATACATAAGGCTTCCTGGTGATAAGTAAAAATAGTGGGGCTATGAATTCATTTTTGAAGAAAAGTACAAACCCTAAGAGTGTTGGATGCCTGGACCTCAAAGATGAGATACATTATTTAAAAAATTTCATGTGCTCCATTCTTTTGTCATTAGAAGTCTTTACGTAACAACTATAACTGGAAATAAAATTTTACATCGTCTTTAAATTATGCATTTCGTTTTTCATTTACATGAAACTGAAAAAAGTCGCTTTCTATTTCATACTCATCTAGACTTCAAAGAAAGTATATCCTTAAAACATGAAGTGATAAAGTATAAAATCACTCCATTATGTTTCCTAAATGCACAGAGCCACATTAGATATCTATTAGTCCCAAGTTCAACATTGATACTGATACTGCATTTTATTCACCAATTGTGAACAGCAGTTTCAGAAATTTGATTCTTTCAAGAAATACTTGAACTTTCCAGTGCTACATTCATTGTAACATTATTTCAAGTATTTTTATCATGACCATCTAAGAAACACATTATACCCATTTTCACTCTAGGAAATTTTATTGTCTCTGTTTCCAGTGATAAAAGATACCTATTATAAGATACATATACCTGTTCTTAGCTTGAGTTCTTATGAATATGAACTTTTAGAATGTGCCTTATCAACTTTTGTTGGACATGTTTGATAATATAATGTGAGAGAAAGCTGACATGTTTCTCTTGGGTGGATGACTTAAAAACCAGTCAACATGATATGTGAACTTTGATCATTTTATCGTTAGGTCAAATACCTAACCATGTTTCAAAAGAAACATCCATTATCTCAAGTTTTGATTTTGATATAATGCCCAAGATTTTATTTTTTGTTCCTTTTGGACTTGTGACAAACGTATGTAACAAAAAGTAGCAGAATAGACAAAAAGCAAACATCCTATAAGAATCAAATAATACAGAGACTATGAAGATAAAATCATAAGTATATTTATGCAGATAACTTTACGTGTGTATGTGACAACAAAAATTGAAACTAAAGTTTTCAGGGGCACCTGGGTGGTTGGTTAAGCCTCCAACTTCAGCTCAGGTCATGATCTCATGGTTCATGGATTCAAGCCCTGTGTCAGGCTCTGTGCTGACAGCTTGGAGCCTGGAGCCTGCTTCTGGTTCTGTGTCTCTCTCTCTCTGCCTCTCTCTCACTCATGCTCTGTTTCTGTCTCAATAATAAATAAACATAAAAATTAAAAAAAAAGAAACTAAAGTTTTCAGATTTTTTATGACATTGTGCCTGGATACTATCACCTAAAAATCACTTTACATTTTTATATTTGTAATTGGAGTTTTAAACACATTTATTAATAATAATAAAATATGTTTAAATTTTAACTAAAATATAAATAGAGTCAAAATATATTTTAAAATTACTTAGTTTAAACATTTACCTCTCTTTGAAAACCAAATATTCAGCTGGGTATCTATTATATTTGAGGAACACAGAATACTCAGGACATTTCTGTACTAAATAGTATGTTCTCAGGTGAGGGTAGTAGAAATCCTAGCTTTTAATGACTTAAGTAAAAAGGAATTTACTACCTTACATTTAATTGTGTACTAATCAATTTATTGGCTTCCATCTCCAAAACACTTTTTCAGAATTGGATTTACAGAGTAGATGGGATTCCTTTAAGAAATTTCTCCTTGATACTTGCTTCGTATTCTGTCTCCCTCTCTCTCTGCCCCTTTCTAACTCACACTCTGTCTCTTATTCTCTCTCAAAAAATAAATAAACATTGAAATTAAAAAAAAATAATGAAGGAGGCACCTGGATAGTTCCGTCGGTTAAGCGACCAACTTCGGTTCAGGTCATGATGAGAGCATCGTGCTCTGTGCTGACAGCTCAGAGCCTGGATCCTGCTTGGAATTCTGTGTTTTCCTCTCTTTCTCTGTCCCTCCCCCAATCATGCTCTGTCTCTTTCTCAAAAATAAATAAATAAATAAATAAATAAATAAATAAACATTAAAAAATAAAAAATAAAAAGGTTTTCTTCTTTATGGCGTGCATAACAAGCTTTCTCGGTAGAGGGCGCTGGAGGGACACGGCATGAGAAGTCCCTTCTGCTCCAATGGCTGCACCACTGCATTTGTGTGGGTCGGAGATAATGGACGATGTCCCGTCCCAGCTGTAACCTAGAGCACCTGGACTCCAACCGCCTCAGCCTCAGCCTCTCGTTGGTTGAGAGTTTTTAGATTTCTGATTCAATTTCATTCCTAGTATTCCGTCTCTTCAGATTTCTTTTTTTACTTTCTTTCTGATTCAGTCATGGAAGAATGCATGTTTCTAGGAATGTATCCATTCCTTCTGGACTGTGCAGTTCCTTGATGTTCAGTGTATGTAATGCCACATCTTTTTTTGCCATTCATCCATCTACGGACACTTAGGTTGTTTCCATGTTTTGGTCATTATAAATAATGCCGCAAAGAACACTGGGGGTGTTTGGTGCCTTAATACCCAAAGGTGGAATTGCTAGGGTGTGTGGTACTTCTATTTTTACTTCCAGGGGAAGTTCCATACTGTTTTTCATGGAGGCCACTCCAGTTTGCATTCTCATCAAACGATGCATGAGGGTTCCCTTTTCTCCCCTTCCTCTCCAACACTTGTTATTTCTTGTCTTTTTGGTATTAGCCATTCTGACAAGTGTGAGGTCATAGATGAGTTATGCTAAATGAAACAAGTCAGAGAGAGGAAGACAAATAACATATATTTTCACAAATGAACAAACAAGAGAGAACAGAAACCGACATATAAATGCAGAGGATGTGCTGGTGGGTGCCGGAGGCGGGGGAGTGGGGTGGAGCCAAACAGATGAAGGAGATTAAGAGGCAGAAGCTCCCAGTTATAAAATAAAGAAGTTACAGGGATGTAAAGTGCAGCATGGGGACTATAGTCAATAATGTGGTAATCACCTTGAATGGTGACAGATGGGAACGAGACTTATCCGGGTGGTCGTGTCGTACACAAATCATGCACATAAATGTCGAATCACTTCCTACATGGCACACTGGAAACTAATATAATATTATACGCCAATGATACTCCCACAAATAAATAATGAAAACGACTTGCAGCCTTAGACCAGCACGCGGATTACCTTCCCATGGCTCACTTGACTTGAGTACCAGGAATCCAGCCTGGCTCCGCCAGCCTCGTGCCTATGTTGATGCCTTATTCTTCCTGTGTGCCTGCCTTCCTTCCACTTCCTGCCACAGTCCGTCCAAAGCTACCCCATCCTCAAGTAGACACTACACACTGCAAATGGCCTGCCCTGTCTCCGCTGGACCCCAACCCTGAGTCCGGCTGTGGCTTATCGGTGCCACAAGGGTTCCTTCTTGCTCACTCAGCACCTACATTCCTGTTCTGGGAAAGCCAGCAAGATTGTCTGCCCGGCCTGGAACTCCAACAACTCCCCCAAAGAAGTCAGAGCCCTAGTTTTCTGGAGAGGGCCTTGACCAAGACAGTCCATCCTAGTTACACACCATGAGTTCTAGCTTACCTTAAGCTCTTCAGTATTTTTCATTATATTATATAACTGTGCTTGGAGCTAAACCTCACCTTTTTATATTACTGTGTGGGTCCTTACATATATATATAATATGGAAATATGTATTACAATATTTAAATTATTATTCAGGAAAGATGTTTAGATGGTTTCACACTGGATTTATGGACATTGTCATGTGCCCTAAAAAATAAATAGATACTATCAATTTATACTGCAAAATTTAGCAAATTGCATTCCCATTGTCATTAAGTGAGAATACTCTTTTGTCCATAATTATGCCAGTATTAAATGTTGTGTCAATTATTTCAATAGGAGAGAAACAGGGTCTTTAACTTGTGTTCCTCTGAGTAGCCATGAGGTGGAGTATATTTTTGCATGTCCATTAACAGTCCCTGTGTTTTCGTCTAGGGCTTGCTGATCTATCCTTTATCCATGTATACATACATTAAAATGAGCTCCCCATGGAGCTCTCTGCAAATAATGACTATTGATTGTTTTAAGTGCTACAACTAATTTCTCTCAGACTGTTTTGATATCTTGTAAAAATACATTCAAAAATAGTGATATTTTTCGTTGATTATTTACTATTGAGTCTCTCTGACTCTCCAAGTGTTTGCTCTACTCCCTTTGAGGTTATCGTCCATCACAGGTCTTATCAAATGATGACCTTATTTCAAGCTTCAAATCAAACCTTCTCTTCTCTCGGCAACCTTATTTGCATCTGTCTTCGATGTTTCAATCCTCAACTCCAGCAAGACTGTATCTGAAGACAAGACATGTAAGAATATTGTAGAATATTATAGAATGTTGTATAGAGTTTTAAAGATGATCAATAAAAACTTTACTAAGGTCCATGAGGACCCAATGGCAAGAGACTGTTTCAGTATGTATTGTCCTAGCATTTTTTAAACTTTATTTATTCATTTTGGAGAGAGAGAGAGAGAGAATGGGGTGGGGCAGGGAGAGAAGGAGAGAAAGAAACAGAATATCAAGCAGGCTCTATGCCACCAGTGCAAAGGACAATGCGGGGTTTGAACTCACAAACCTTGAGATCATGATCTGAGCCGAAATCAAGAATCAAACATTTTGATCCATTGAGCCTCCCAAACGCCCCTGTACTAGGCACTTTACGATACCAAGTTGCTTGTGTTCCATAATGGCCTTCCCCATGAGAAACCCTTCTTATTTCATAATAGCACATGAGTCTTCTTTTATAAAGAAAAGTGAGTGGGCAAAAAGTGGACTGTTTGTTTATGAAAAGAAATACGCTGCCGTGTCTGGCTGAGTCTCTATCTCTGACATGTATATTGTACTAATCTATACCCTTAGCTGTTTCTTTAATGCATCTTCATCCACATTCGTATTCAATTCCCTGAAAAGTCAACTATGTGACCTTACCTGGAAAGCTCTGCTATGTGAATTAGACCATGTTCCTCTACATGCATCATTTGCATGTAGAGCTTCCCATCCTCATCCGAAATCTTCATTATCTAAATTAAGGCTCTGACCTCTTTTCCTTCTGCTAATTGATGGTTAACGATATCCGAAATAATATTCTCTGATTTATGAGGAGGAGGGGGGAAAAGTCTCCCGTGTAACTGGACCAACATGTAATAATCACTCCTCTGCATTAAACGGTTTACTTTGTGGCTGTGTTGCAAGTTTTACGCATAGAGGGTTTTTTAAACCACAGAGAATCAGTTTTAGGAGGTAATAAGTTTCCGTGAAAAGTGTGAGTAATAGATAGTATTTCCTCCAGACACCAGGGAACTCAGTAATGGAAGGTGTTTCCTAATTCCGCTGGAGAAAGATAAAGAAAGAGAAGCGGCTGAGAAAGCCTTACGTAGCTTAGACCTTGACCTCGTGCCCACATCACGGCTGCTAAGGAGACAAAAGACAGGAGCCCGTGAGATGACACTAAAGTAACTGGAAAGTACCAGGAGAAGTGATTGGGGGGGAAATGAGGCCTTCAAACACCATGCAGCAGAGTGAAGAGGTGACTGGGACACTGCATTCTTCTTCCGTTGGTCACTCTTCCCTCTTCCCTCCTTGTTCTTACACTAACTTTAAGCATTTAAATAATGATCAATTCCAGGGACTAAAGAACGTTATAAATGCCCATTATTTACCATATGTAAGATCTGCAAGGCATATATAGGTAGAGATAAATCTATATATATCTACCTATATAAATATATATATCCTTATCTATAATGTATATCTGTAGATCTTTACAAATATATGGATATCTATATAAATATCTGTATATATCCAAATATCTATGTTATATAAATAGCTATATAAAGATATAGGCTTATTTAATAGATAGATATAAATATAAAATTAAATTATCAATAAGTTCAAACTTTTGTGTGAATATTTTGTAATTTTATTTATATTATATTATTTCATTTCATATGTATTTATCTCAGAGTCTGGGAGTACACTGACAAAATGAAGGAAAAAATCTGGATGCCTGTTAAATATTTTTGTATATTATAATGTATTCTCTTAATCAAAAACATGATTTTTAATTTGTATTAAGCAACATGACATCCATTATTCCTGACTAATTATGCAGATAGGATTATATAAGAAAGCTGATGCTGGGTTGGCTATGAGGAGAAATTTATCTACAAGAAAAACATGAATTATACATCCCGATTAAGATTCTGTCCCTGTACCAGAAGGGAAAGAGCCCGAGCTGGTCTCCTCTCACTGCTTTTCTGAAATAACGATTTTAAGTGAGAAGCAACATTGTATTCCTCAATTAGACTAAAATGCAAATACCATTATTAGTAATTAACACCGAGATCCTTTAGGAGGTGATTTCCAATGGCAGAATAAAGCCATAAAGTATCCTGAGAGCCCTATTTGCAGGTTTGCTCAGTGCATTGGGTTCAGCTTCTGTGGTTATTACTTCTTTAAAGAGCAACGCATCTGCAGTAGAGGCTGGCTCCGACATTCCGTATCAAGTAAAGCAAAAAGGATAGGGAAACATCAGAATAATTTAAAATAAATAAGGGCTAAGTATCCTTACCTATCCGAGGTGACTGTAGAATTGACTTCAACATTCTTGCCAAGTTCCATTTTAATTTTCCATAGTCATGCAATTATGGATCTGAAAACTCAACCAGACATTGTAATTTTTTTTTTTTTTGCTTAGAGCATTCCAAGTAATTTATTGTACACCATCCTGGACTGAGAGGGGGAGACGTTGGGACTCATGTGGATAAAATAGTTAATGGCATTGACGCAGCTAGCATCAGGTCCCCCATAATATTCTAGCTGTATTTTCACCAGATCATGGACTTTTTCCCGTCAGTCTGAAATCTGGGCATAAGGAATCATATAAACCGGAAGGAGGTTAGCGGTTCTCAACCCTAGCTCCATTGTAAAATCTGAGATAATATTTTAAAAATATAAACCAAGCCCCATCTCTAGGGACCTGCCGCGATCGGTTGGGGATAGACTGAACTGGAGCTGCACAAACACGGTTTTCAAAGGTTCCCCCGGGGAATATTTTATGAGTACTCAGAGTTAGGGAGAAATAACGTAGATGATTTTCATCTTTTCTTTTGGTTTTCTGAGACTGTAACTCAAAACATCTTTGTTAAAAATAAACCCAAGGCACCTGGTGGCTCAGTCAGTTAAGCATCCAACTCTTGAATTTGGCTCAGGTTATGATCTCCTGGTTTGTGAGTTCAAGTCCTGCATGGTTCTCAGCTGGGCTGACAGCTCCGAGCCTGCTTGGGATCCTTTCCTTCTCCCTCCATGTCTGCCACTCCCCAGCTTGTGCTTTCTCTCACTTTAAAAAATAAATAAACTTTAAAAAATTAACAATAAATGCAAATTTCTCATAGTTCTGTTTTCTCCTCCAGAAATTACTTAGACTCAACGCGGTTGGATTTGCGTGTGCATTGATTGCACAGAGCTCCTTATGTGCAATGCTCCATAGATTGTTCCAGAAGGCCTAGAACATCCAGCTACTATCACCCTCTTTGGAAATGAGGAGGCAGAGTTAGCAGAGTCAGCTGACTTGCCCCAGGCCACTCAGTGGGTCTCCTAGGAACAGAAACACGTAGTAATTTGGGAAATAGGAAAATTTATTGGAAAAGATCTTTTTTATTCTCAATATCAGCCTGTGAAAGGCTGTGGAAGGTGGTTTTTTTTTTTTTCCAGGATGCTCTCCTAAATTCCGAACTCCCAATTAGGATCTTCCTCTCTCCCCTAAACTCAACAGGACCCTCTTTGTCTACCTCCACTGACTCACTTACCCAAATTAAGTTCATATTACAGGCATGTCATTAAGATTGCAGCTCTTAGTAAATTACCTTCTTAGAACGCACGTCTTGCATTTTACTTGTTTTTATCTTACCAATAACGCTTCCCAGGATCTTTCGCAAAGTAAGAAGATTTATGGATATCTTTGTGAGGCTTAATTGGATCAAAATGATGATCTCTGCATAATAATAGAATAGCAAAACAAAACATAATAATTTTATTCATTCACTCACAAACTATTCAAAGTATTACATATTTTTAATGAAGTTTATGAAAAGACCGTTTTAAGACTTTCTTTAATTTAAAAAAGGGCTTGTTAGCTTCAGAAAAATTATTCTTTACTTCATCTATTTAGAGCTTCTTATATGGGAAGATAGACCTGAAATCTAAATGTCTATTTATTGTGGGGCACCCAGGTGGCTTGGTCAGTTAAGCATCTGACTTTGGCTCAGATCATGAACTCAGGGTTTGTCAGTTCAAGCCCCATGTCTGACAGCTCAGAACCCGGAGCTTGCTTCGGATTCTGTGTCTCCCTCTCTCTCCTTCCCTTGCTTTCACTCTGTCTCTGTCTCTCTCTCTCAAAAATAAATATATAAAAAATAAATGTCTATTTTATATTCTATATGTTCATAACCTTGTGAGTTTCTCTGATTGCTTATTTTCCTTTTTGATTCATAGGCACTCTTCATAAAATGAAGATAAGAGCCTTTCTCGGTCATATGGGTTACAAAGAGTTTTCAGCGCTTATCAATTTGCTTTCTTTTTACTCTTGCTATGATATTTTTGCCACACTCTGTTGTGATGTAGTTAAATTGATCGAGTAAAGTTTATTAATACCTCTTTGGATGGTCTTACTTCTGTGTCCTGTTTAGAAAAGACTTTCTTCCTTAATGGCTCTTTAAATCACCCCCGCTTCTAGTCTCTGTCCCTACTGTGCCAGCCAGGGCACCCTAAGGGAACTGGGATTACGGGCATGATGCATATGCCTCCCATTGAAACAATGCATTTTGCTGCATGTCTTGTAATAAAATGTACAAGACAGTGTATGTCCTGCACATTGTTGCTCAGCTGCAAATGGTAAATAGACTTGCTTACATCTCGTCTTTACGTAGCATAGGATTCCAGAGTATTCACGGTGCGGCTTAATGGCTGCACTGCAATTTAATGTATGCCTTCATCCATTCCTTCCCTCTCTGCTGATGGGCACTTAGTTTGTATGAATGTAGGTATGTATTTTTACATTCTAGTTAACATGGAGGGTAATAGTAGTTTCAGGTGTGAGGTTTAGTGATTCAACACGTAACAGAAATCACCCTCTGCTCCTTAGGACAAGTGCAGTCCTTAATCCCTACCACGTATTTCACTTACCACCCCCTCCCCCCACCTCCAGCTCCCCTCTGGTGGCCATCAGAGCGTTCTCTATCCTTAAGGGTCTCTCTCTCTCTCTCTCTCTTCCCCACCCCGTGCTTGTTTTGTTTCTTAAATTCCACATATATGTGATTTGTCTTTATTTCCTTCCTCTTCCTTCCGTCTCTCCTCTTCTTCTTTTAATTTTAATGAATGCATTGTCATAATCAACCTTTTATTTATGTAAGATAGACTTCTAGGCACATGTTAGTATTGGGTAGTAGATTATCATCTTATGGACACTTTAAATCGAATATGGTACCTAGATTAGATTTTAAAAACCACAAAGTTTCATTTTTGATAGTTGCTGCACTAAACGCTAATCCATTAGCCATTTGCATACTTTCTGTGAACTGCGTGTTTATATTTTTGACATATTTTGTGTTAGTTTGTTTATATTCTGCTACTATTTGATTAAACTCTTTGTGAAGGACAGCATCTAATTTCAACACTCTACATGTGTTACAGATATTAGGTGAAAACCTCTTTTGTGTTTTTTCTTTCTGCCATGAAAATGTTTTAACTTCTTGCAAATAACATTTGACGACATCTGTTTTAATAGCTTCTTCATTTTTTACTTGTTCAGAAAAGCTTTCCAATCCATATGTTACAAAACTTTATTCTTTATTTTTCCCAATAAATGCAATGAAATTTTTAATCTTATCTGATTGAAAGCTTATTTTTAGGACATGTATATAAGCTATTTGCCTCAACATATTTACTGAATAATCTATTTTCTAATGTGATACATTTATATTTTTATACCTCTACAATCTTTTGTGGAGATTTTCCAGTAGTATACAATTATAAATGTTGAGTCACAGTAGCTTTGTAATTTAGTAACTGTTGGTTGTTTCTGCTTATGCTAACTCGCTATATCATCAGAGTCATACTATATTCTACCTTCTTCCTTTTTGGAGGAGGAATTGGGGAGGAGGAAAGAACCAAATCCTGGTAGATTCCTTTATGTCTATGGTAAATAACTGCATGGCCTTCCTCTTCCTTTCAGACAACTTCCCCAGAACTCCAGGATATCACAAAGCTTTTAAAGAATTTTTTCCATTCACTAAGCACTTAAAATTCATTATCTGTGAAATGACGTTTCAAAATTTGGTGTCCAAAGCCTGGGGCTGCAGAAGGCAGCTAAAAGAGCTGAGGTTGCCCTGGGGACTATGGAGACGCTGTTTTCGTCAAGGCTAAAGATGGTGGAGGCCTGGGTAGGACAGCGTCGACGGGAGGGAGGGGTTGGCTGAGGTGCCCAATGCCTTCCTCTGTGCTGTGGCTGTGAGATCCGCCCTTGGAGGAGAGCCCTGGGAGCTAGAGCAGGAGTGTCCCAGGTTCTGTTGGATGCGTGGTTATTATGCGCAGCCCCTTTCCGTGCACCTAGATCTGACTTGTTTAAATTCTGTGAAATCCAGTTTATTCTCCTCTCCCATCAGATCCGTGATTCTTGCCCACATACCATCATGGTAAGTAACACTCTAAAAATTCTGGGTCATAATGAGATTCAGACTACTCCCAGTGACATCTTTCCCTGCATTAGGAGTATTTGTCCACTGCTGTGGGTGTTGATCTTGTTCATATGTTTAATTTGTGTATAATCTCTTCTGTAGACATCAGGTAAGACCCTGGAATGGATGATGATAGTTAAGAGAACTCTAAAGTCTCTAATTGTCCTAAGGATTGGGGAAACAGCAGCCAGAGCCATTATGCTAATTGGGTTTGTTAAAACACAGCAAAGTTACTGTAAATAAATGCTTGCAAATGTTCTTTTATGTAACATAAGTAATATAACAGCCAACACTTTCACAATGACTTACTAAGGCAGTAGTTAGGGAGCTCCATGCGTGACTGAAAATTGAATTTCTTAAACCTCAAACTGCCAAAATATATTTAGAAAATATGAAAAGAGGCTTGAATGTATGCTATTTTATTTTTTAAAAAGGAATCAGGTACATTTATCTCAAAATTCAGATGTGACGACTATACCAGCTTTTCAGTAAGATCTAGTTAATAGTAAGAAAATATTTTGGAATATCTCTCTACCATTATATTTCAATCTTCATGTTGCTAGAAATATAAGTGTGGATGCTGCATACATTTCTTTAAGTTGAGAATTTAAAAAAGAATTTTAATGTCTATTTATTATTGAGAGATGGAGACAGACAGAGCATGAGCAGGGGAGGGGCAGAGAGGGAGCGAGACACAGACAGCTTAAACAGCTGCAGGCTCTGAGCTATCAGCACAGAGCCCGACACGGGGCTCGAGCTCACAAACCATGAGATCGTGACCTGAGCTAAAGTCAGAGGCTTAACCGACTAAGCCACCCAGGTGCCCCAAGAGAATTTGAAAAAATTTGTTAGATATAGCATAATTCAAAAAAATGGTAGACTTAGATTATTCCTAAAGATAATTTATTAATTCATAATCAAGTAACTTGGGTTTTGTTTTGTTTTGTTGCTAAGTGTGTGCTCAGTTTTCCCTTTTGTCTTTATTAGGATGATAGTTTCTGTGCTTTAGTCTCTGCTAAACATAGAAAACTGCTTTGCAGTGTTCTTTTACAGTTTTACACAAAGCAGAGTTTTCCTAGCTCTTTTAAAAATCAGAAACCACCAGCAGACCAGACAGAAGCATATAGGTTCAGACACTGAATTCTATGAAAAGGATGCCAACATATGAAAATCTTTTCCTCTGATCCTGGTCCATGATTGCGGGCGGTTTTGTGGACAGGCGTCTGAATCATTGAAAATTGCTTTTATGACATATGTTTGGCGAAGACTAATGAAGATAGGGCATTTTTTAACCTGAAAATAGGAAGAAAGATTTTTCTAAATAGCTAAATAAAAATCTGTACCTTTGTATATTTTTTTAAGATTTGATTCTTTGCCTCCATCTATTTATTTGGGGGGGGGGGGGCTGCACAAACCATTAGAGCTTTCAAAGTTGTGTGGCTATGACACTTTTTCATTAATAATCACACGAGAAAAGAATTAAATGAGTAAAATTCACATGGATTTGAATCTTCTCTCACAATTTTTGGAAACAAAAAACTCATTCAGAAGATGAGCCCTGAGTTCTAGTCTTTTTTGCTCTTTAGTTAATGAGAATTTATATTGACTTAAAACTCAGAAATCCTTTTTGTCCCCTTTACTTTCTTGAAAGGCATGTCTACTTAAGGCTGTAACAAGTGATATCAATTTAATCATGCTTTCATAAACTGTAAATTGCATAAGCATCTCAAAAAGTTTTGTTGCAAAAATATATATCACAACTTAATAGACACGTACTGTTATGGTTAAACAGGACTGATCACCTCAATGCTTCTATGTAAACTGCTTCAAGACTTAATTTGTGAAAATTTACATCACTTACACAATTGAGAGAGCAGCGATTTTCTAAAATGGTTACCAAACCATGTTTTATTTCTTTGCCATCCATGACCTGCAACCATCAGTATATGACTTCAACATTATCTGTTTCAAACCGCAAGAGACACAATATTCTCAATAGAGTATTGTTGTTTCATAATGAACACGGGTCTTTCAATTAGGCCACTCTGGGCTCCTAATCCTTTTCTGACATGTATTAGCACTTTGAATCAAGAAAATTAAAACATTTTCAGCATCAGTTTCTTCAACTTTAAAATCACTGTAGAACTATCCATGTTTCAGGCTCATTGCGTAAATTAAGTGGAATATACTCAGTAAACTATATGACATTTCTGAAATGCTTAGTAAATAAAATCTATTACTAAGTATTATTTTTTAATGATATGACAGATATTGATGGCCATTTATTCTTGCATTTTTTTACATGTAGAATAGGATGCCCATATATTTCTGGGTAGATATAAATTTAATTGATTATTATAAAATTTTGGAGCAAATCATCAGTATTAAAGCAAGATGTGATTATCCCTGTTAAGTTATATGCTTTTATCAATATTTGACTCTCTTTTCTGCACCCAGGCTTTTCAGAAGAAAATAATTCCATCACTGAGACTTAATTTGAGAAAATGTTTGAAGAAGGAGCTCTGTGTCCACACATTTATCTGACATCCAACAGTCTTACCATTCAACTTGATTAGGCCAACGTAACTACTCTCCACTTTTGATGAAATGTTGTGAGCTTGGAGGCAATAATCGGAGACACAATTTTTAAAATCACAGCTTTTAAAAATAAACACACTTCTGCAAATATATTAATTTTAAATACACCAGAAGCACAAGGGATGGCTTTCTGATGATACAAAAATCTATTACAAATGACAAGTGTGTATCCTGAAACCATATCAAATCTGCTATTGGGTCATGTGGGTTTGCAGATTAAAAGAATACTGACTTTTCTCTCTTATAAAACCTGAATCTTTGTTCCCACTCTTTAAAATTCTTAGAATAGCTTTCCTCCCGCTATCAGGTGCCCTTTAAATATATAGCATTTTTGACTCAAATAAAAAGGCAATGGTCACGTACTGAGAGAGAAGTGGTTTAGATCCCCAAATTAATAAAACTCTACAAAGTACTTTTAGCTGCGCGTTTACTGCAGACTAGCAAACATTTTAACAAGTAGAGATAAAACTCAGGTCCATGCCTAGAACATGTTAGTAGCACCTCATCGAAATGTAGAGAAAGGGGGGGGTATGTAGAGTTCAAACGCAGGCCAGCCCCCACCCCCTCCAGATTAAAAGCAAGGGTAAAAGAGAGGTCTTTCATATTTTGAAAATGAAAATAAATTCAGTGCATGTGAAATAGGAACAAAAAATATTATGTGTGTAACAATTACTTGATAGATTGAGTATAACATTTCAGGGGATATGAAAGCTGTAATAAATTCAGTCAAATTGGTTCAAATATAATTATGTCAATTATACTTCACAGAAGCCTGTGCTCCAGCCTCATGGTCAATGGGTTTATTGTTTGTAATATACCAGCCTAGGCTTTGTCTCCATTATTCACATGGAAATTCTCTGCAGAATCATGTAATATATAAAGCAAACTCATGCTCAAGATATATTCCTTAAACTATAATCTAATGGGCTTAAATCACCTTGAAATAGGGCTGATTAATCAATAATATGTGTAGATTTTGCATTATATATTTTGTGGTCTTAGAAAATATTTAGTATTCAGCATAAAATTATGTTCTTGTTTTATTCCATGAGTTGGGCCACCAGGCGTAGGTGCCACTAGGTAACTAAAATACAAGTAACTGAAGAACACGCTTGAAGGAAAAGTAGTTGTTTGTGAAACAAACAAAAGCATCAATTTTACCTTTGGTTTTTTATTTAAAAAGCATGTTAATAAATATGGTAAATGAAAAGGTTTATTGCTTCTACTCCCATTTCAGCTGATGTGATGCCTTTATATTTGAGGTCTCAATCAACAGATCTACCAAATCAATATTCCAAGAAAAATGGCTAAAGGAATAATGTAGTCAAGTCACAAAGTGAGAAGATGAAGCTACATTTACCAGGAGCATCATTTGCCAAAGTAGAAATGCCCTGTTTCAGTTCTTGTAGTATGTGGATTTAATAAGGAAAGAGGCAGGAAAGCTTGAAAGACAATGAATTAGCCATAATAATATTTCAGGAACTGGATTTTAAACTTGGCGTAGTCAATTAGGCTCAATTTACATACATATATTACATGCCCAATGTCATATTGAGTAAATAGAAAATACGTATGCGTATATATATTCTCATGTCCATGATTTTCAGTTGTGTACCCTTGAATGATGTTTACCTTGAACTACTTTGAGATTCACTAGATATTAACATTAGAGTCTTAAATGAAATAGTATATATACAGGCACTAATCAAAATATTACATGCATTCTACGAAGATTCGTTTGTTTTCACTTTCCACGAGGAAAAAAAATGATAGCTTTTTCTGTGTCTTCCTTACCAGCAGGGAAAATGAGAGCCCCATATAAATAAAAATTCGCCTGGCCCACATTGTTCTTCAACAGAAATGGCCCATCTCGTGCTGAACAAAGGAAGGTTAGTTTTGTACTACCAGACATTTTGGGGGAATGCAATTACAGTATTCTGTGTTCTTTGCAGTCCTAGGCTGTTGCTGGACCTGAGAGAGGATTTATTTTAGTGGAGGGCTGCACATCAGGACAAAGTTTGGGCAGTGACAGGAGAAGCACACTGCATAGCTTAGGTTTCTTCCCCCTGGCCCGCGTGTCCTGACCTGCACCCACACAGCAGAGACTGCAACAGACGCTGCTGGATGAACTTGGAGAGTTGGGTGAATCAGCTCCACTGTTCTCTTCTCTGTTGTCATTTCCTTTTGGTCACCTTGCAGTTAAACAAAAAAACAAGAACTGGGCACTATTTTAAGCTCATCCCTCCACCCACCCCACTCTTACCCTACTTTAGGGTCTTTACCACTTCTTTGTGAGGTGGCAATGACTTTGGAAACAAAAGAAGGGAAGCACATTCAGTTCATTTTTCAAACGCACACCACAGTGGCAACATACGCTGCTTTTGTTGTTTTAGAAACAGATGTAAATTTATTTGGGAAAATGGCAGCAAGACATTGATTTTCGCCACCGGCACGTGACCTGATTTACAGTTGCCTAACTGCATTTCCCAGTATTAATTAGGTGTGTCTCTCGAGTCAGCCACCTACAAAAATTGGGGGAGAACTAAACATGTGGCTAGCAAAGATTCCCTATCAGATAGTGATTTAAAACTCTGCACACAGACCCGTAACGTCCCATAATTTATAAGACCCCAGACTCTGGAATGGAAGGCTCCAGGAGGCATGCTGGAAGTTTGGAGAGAGCTTCACCCTGTGCACCTTGACCTCCTGAACCGAAGCTGACGGCCAGTCAGTTGTAAGCCTTCAGTTGTCTCCAGTCCAAAGGCTGACATGTGAGCATTAGTTGTGGTGACAGGCTGCCCTAACTTGGCTGTCATCTGGCCCATTTTCTACACAAACCATCAACATAATTCACTCTAAAGGGCTCTCTGAGAGGGCCTAATGCTTTTTTTTTCTTCCCTTGTACAGTGCAGAATTTAGGACAGCTTATTTTAATTTGATGACCTGCACTATGATCTAATAAGGGACAGCTGTGGCAGCTACGTCCCCAGGCTATTTATTGTCAATTAGAATGAATCCTAAATAAACTCCCTTCATTCTAAACTTGACCCATTCTTGAACAGTAGACAAAAATGGCACTTAGAAAAGGAAATGTGGGGAGGCAGAAGAAAGAGCCGATGGAATGTAAAAACTATAAAAGAGAGAGCTCTTCAAATACAATTAGAAGGATGAGCAGTGATAATGACATTTTCATGTCAAATAATTGCTATTGAAATTTTGGTATTGTGGAAGATATCCATGGGGGAACACAAGAGAATATCAAGCTGTCAAATAAAATGTATTGTGTTTTTAGAGTCAAGCTAAAAATAAATGCATTTTATATGAAGAAAAAAAGTCTGGATTCAAATATACATGATAAAGTGGCCTAGAGCAGTGGATTGTAAACCCCTTCTGTCTGTTATCCATAATAGATAAACATTTTCCAGAAAGACCTAAGACACCAAGACAAAAATCCATACAGATCTGATAAAATAAATTCTACTGAAATAATACTTATTTTCCCTGGTGTGATGAACTCTTCATTTGTATTCTGTTCTATCCCCCTCATTTAAAAAAATGCTAATCACAACTCACCAAAGTGATTTGACCACCCCTCCAACCGTTGGAACCCACAGTTGGAAACATAGTACTCCAGAACCAAGGAAGGAAATACCAAAAAGGAAATTTCCAAAGAATATTTAAGCATTTAGAAATAGTGATAACCAGAGTGGATTCAACAGCCCATTGGGGATGCAAAAGTATATTGTTACAACGTTGTCCGCTGCTTCCTCAAGTGTGAAGGACATGGTGGAAAGCAGAGAGAGGAAGGAAGCATCATAGTGTAGACTGGGATCCGTAAGCATGGCTGTGTACTATTTTAAGCACTTCTCACTTAAGCGTATAAAATATGAAATGATAATTTCTTAGTCCTTGGCACCCCTCTTATGAATAAATGCTAGAAGTGGTAAGGGATGCCATATAAAATCAAGATACTAAGGAACCTACAGTATGAGTAGATGTAAGCCAAATGACTCTCTCACCTTGGTGCAATAGAAGATTCTTATTTTATTGTTTTTAGTGTCCATTTATGTATTTTGAGACAGAGAGAGAATGACAGAGATAGAGCAAGCAAGGGAGGGGCAGAGAGAGAAAGAGAGAATCCCAAGCAGACTCTGTGATGGCAGCACAGAGCCTGACTCAGGGTTCAAACTCACAAAACCATGAGATCATGACCTGAGCTGAAGTCAAGAGTCAGACGCTTAACTGACTGATCCACCCAGGTGCCCCTAAAATAGAAGACTTTTAAAGGGACTTCTAAATTTCGCTGGAATTACATGGAGATCCGAACAGTTTTGAAAGTTATTGTGAGGGCAGAACTGACAGGTAGAATTGTTTAAAGGGTTCAGGTTTCCCTGGTGGAGGACCAGATCTGTCAAAGAGTGCTGGCAGTTTGTAACACTTGCTGCGGATGCCTTTCTTTGCCTTTGAGGCAGACCCAGGACTAAGCTAAAGTAGGGATGTCTATCCCAAGGGGCTTCTGTGTACTGGTAAAAGATACCATTGAAGTCCACCATTCTGGATGTTGAACAGAAACTCATTGTCCTCAGCCCAGTGGGATTGAGAACCTAGAAATTATTTGTAGTTGCCTCAGCCCGAAGGATCTCCAGAGCCTTGATTAATGGGCTAGGTCTTAAACTCTGAACAGTGTCTTTATTCACCTGCATGTAGGCTCTATATCCGTCTTTTTGACTTCTTTTACATTAGAAAAAAAATAACTGTCAGGAAATGGGTCCTATCTAAGCACTGAAGTCTAAATATGATTTAAAACCATTGTTAATCCTAATCTTACAGAGATTTTTCCAAATTATAAATGCCAACAAGAAGATATCTTTAGCGCCTCAATCATCTGCCAAAATGGAAATGTCTTTGGGGAAGACAATAGATTTTATAATGTTTCTCCTTGCATTGAAAATGGAACTCATATTTCATAAGCAAAACTTTAGGTGAGATATCCACACTTATATAGTAATATGTCTTTTACCTGTGTTGGGGAGGAAAAGTTATACTCTACTTCATTTGGTTGGTGTAAGAACTAAATTGATGTGAGACAGATTAACAGGAGAAACCCAATTCACTCCTGGATGTAGGACAGCTCTGTGAGGTCGGAACCCCGGGCAGTCAAGCAATTGAGGTTTAAATGCCACCCAGAGCTAAGGGGAAGGTGTCTGGGACTTCACAGAGAAGGAAGAAAATTGATAGGAAGACGAAAAACAGTGAATGTTTGGTAAACAAGTGTTTTCTGGGCCATGCAGAAACTACAGGGGACAGAGAGGAATTTTAATAAATAGACTTTACTAAGTTCCGTCTCCCTGTCTGCCACACCTACTTCATATGATACTGCACTTATCTGTTGTAATACCTCCCTTTCTGGGGGAAGATCCTCTATCTACATTCTTTTAGGCATTTAAGGAGGAGGCAGAAGGAAAAATGTTTGAGTCCTTAAAAAATAATCAGCCTAAAATAGTCCACGTGTTGAAGAGACGCATTTGAGGTAGCACATCGGCTCCCCTACACAAGCCAGCAAGTGGCCAGAGCAACAACAATAAAACAGAGGCCCTGGAAGAAACTGGTTCCCAACCAACATCCTGACTGCAGGGGTGGCTGGAGCGGTGAACGGATCCGACCCATCTTCAGAGATGGCGCTGTCAATGGTCGGGATGTACTGGAGTTGGGGGGGAGGTTAGCTGGCAAACATGGCTGCACACAGTCATCCTGAGTCGCTCTCACCGCTCAGTTCGCCTGCTCGTGCTCACAGAGGAGGGCCAGCTAGGGCCATAATTTAGTAGGACGTTATCGAGCCTAGCTTATTCTCTTCGGTGATTTACACTTTCTCCTCACAGCTCACTGTATATCTTGGGACCTCCATTTGAGCGATAAGAACCGGAGCCCTTCACAGTTCCTCACGTCTGAACCAAAGTAAATTGTGGAGATTAAGAAGCACATCACGTAGCTATTATTTATCTTTCCACCTTGGCATCAGAAACGGAAATAAAAACATCAATATGATGCTTTAATGCGTGAAAGAAGGCAATGAGCCAATCTATATAATTCATTATTAGGGATAAATAGTGAGTGAAAAAAACCTAAAACCTTGTTGTTCATTCTTATTTAGAAGTGTTCAAAAAAAGACTAAACCACATAGGTCCAGACACACAGACACATAAACACACAGGCACACATGCACATGTTTGAGAAGCCACAGCCTATTTTCAAGCTGTGAATTACCCTCAGGAGGTCTGCGTGCCTTGTTTTGCTTTCCTGTTTAAAGAAAAACTGTAAGGTGAAAATAGTCATAACTTTTGGTGTCAGGAAAAAGCCTCTAATATCAAAACCTAGACTCACCCCTTATTCAATAATACGTAAAGAATGATGGCAATGATACATTGTATCTTCTTAATGGAATCTTAATGGCTATGTAGCCATTAAATACAATGAAGGAATAAAAATACCTAATCCCCATGATGTACACCTGAAATTAATAGGATATTGCATGTCATCCATGCTTTAAAGATACTTATGATATGATACTTACAATATGATACTTATGATATAGAGTTAAGTGGAAACTAAAACTGAAAATTATATGGTATCAGCATTGTAAAACAAAGCATATGAGAATAAAACATATCAACTTATTTAAAGTGAACCCTTTGTCAGGTAACATAATGGACGATAGAACTTGCTTAAAATATTAAAAGCATTTTATTTCCAAGTGTACTGCAATAGATAGATAGATAGATAGATAGATAGACAGACAGAGTTATTCATGTAAGATGATTTCATAATTAAAGTGATACACAGTGAAATTTTAAATTTTACATGCTTTGTATGTAAAGCATGTAAACAATTCTGTTTTCCCACAAAGTATAAGGCTAGCAAAAATGAAGGTAAAATATTATCCAACCTCATGGATAATGACAAGTGTTAGTTAAAACAGCACTGTGATACCACGTGAGGGGCAGAATTTGAATGCTGATGATTCCAAATGTGGATGGAGATGATGTGGACATACAGAAACTCATCTATTGCCAGCTCAACTATAATTTGCTAAAAACCATTTGGAAGAGAAAATTGACAATATTTGGGCAAGCCAAAGATTCAACAACTCCACTCTTAGGAATATATTCTAGAACAGCAATCTCACATATGCAGAATGAGAAGTATGTAAGTGTTTTCCTTGCGGTATTCCGTGCACTAAGAAAAACAACTTGGAAAATCCACATTGTATCTCATTAGGTGAATGAATAATGTATCACAAATTCAAACAAAGAAAAGCAATTAAAGTGAGTGAATTTGATCTTCAGATCTAAATGAATAAATCTTGAAAACAATAGTGATTGCAAAAGCAACTTGCAAAACGATATTGATATCGTGATAGCATTTACATAAAACTTTAAAAAATACTACATATTTTTAGAGATACTGACAACCAATACAGGCAAAGGCAAGATAAACTTAAGGATAGAAGCGACACCTAGAAAAGAGAGAGATGAGTGGTAGAGAATAAACCTGCAGGAGAATTAACTGCATTAAAAAGACTGAGATAATTGCTTCGCGGATTCAGTCTTTATTTTATCTGATCTAGAACTATGTGACATCTGCTATACTATTCTCTCTCCTTCTCTGTATCTTTGAGATAGTTTGCAATAAAAATAAATTCATTCTATAAAACTTTAGAAGTTTATAACTAAAATTAATTCAGTGTTAACTTTAAAATACCTGTTTACCTTTCTTGAATGTTTCTGGTGAGAGTTTTAACCCGCATCTCACAAAAGCATTATGAAGAGTAAGTCACATATGAGAAGCATCTGTTTACAGTAAGCGCAACAAAATGACAAGTCATTCTCACCCATACTGTAAATGCAACAGCCGTTCTCTTCATGTTTCCTTTTGTTTCCTGTAGGAGAAGCGACGTAATTGGAGCAGGTGCACCCAGTGAAAGTTCTCGCACCCCTGCCAAAGTAGCCCACAGCTCACCTTGGCCCTCAGCGATGTGCTTTAAAATGGCTTCCTTGATGGGGATCCTCCTCATGTGCCCCGCGACCTTTGAAATGGACAGAAAGTCAATCAATCTTCTCTCCAGACCAAGTCCACCTAGAGTGATGATAATAAAAGAAACAAACAAAAAAATATCATTTGACAATGACACATTAGTTTTCTAGATTACTTGAGATCTTCAAACAAAAGAACACTCCAGACCATCAGCAGATGCATGGTCCTGGGTGGTGGACCTAAGACTTTTATTTTATTTTATTATTTTGTTTTATTTTATTATTTTATTTTATTTTTTAATGTTTATTTTTGAGAGAGAGTGAGAGAGAGAGAATGGGGGAAGGACAGAGAGAGGAGGAGACACAAAATCTGAATCCAACTCCAGGCTCTGAGCTGTGAGCACAGAGCTAGACACAGGGCTCGAACTCACAGACCATGAGATCATGACCTGAGCTGAAGTCAGATGCTCAACTGACTGAGCCACCCAAATGCCTGAATTAAATGCAGAAGTACCTTATGAGAACTGGTTTGGGCAGTGGCCTTTCCCCAAACAGTGAGTTGTAAAGATTTGAAAGGTAATGTTTTTAAAACTCCTATATACAATTGGTTATTTTTTCTTAGTGTTTCAAACTTTTATTTAAATTCTAGTTAGTTAACATATGCTATAATATTAGTTTCAGTGTAGAATTTAATGACTTATCACTTATATACAACACCCAGTGCTCATCACAAGTGCCCTCCTTAATACCCATCACCCATTTAGCCCCTCCCCCACCCACCTCCCCTTTATCAATCTTCGGTTCATTCTCTGGAGTTAAAAGTCTCTTATGGTTTGCCTGCCACCCTCTCCCTCTCTTTTTCTTTCCTTATATTCATAGGTCTTGATTCTTAAATTCCATATATGAATGAAATCATATGACATTTCTTTCTGTACCCAACTTATTTCACTTAATATAACACACTCTAGCTCCATTTATGTTACTGTAAATGGCAAGACTTCATTCTTTTTGATGGTTGAGTAATATCCCATTGTATACATATGTGTGTGTGTGTGTGTGTATCCACATCATCTTTATTCATCAGTCAATGGACAATGGACACTTGGGCTCTTTCCATAGTTTGGAAATTGTTTATAGCACTGCTCTAAACATTGGGGTGCATGTGCCCCTTCGAATTAGTATTTTGTATCCTTTGGGTAAATATCTAGTAGTGCAATTGTGTGTATACAATTCATTTCCTAAAGGAAACACTCTCACTTCATTGTGAATAAAAATTACCAATATGTTTCTTTTGTTTTACATTGGCTGATAATTTTACTTTTAGGGGGCTGATACTATCCCCAAAACTATTTGCAGAATAGAAATAAATTTTATAGAAAAGAGACTCGAAATTTAGACAAGTGTCACTTTTCGCCCTGGGATTCTGTAGCTGTAATGGGCACACTGTGAATCAGGGTCCAAGTGGCCCAGCAGAATCCTCATGGTCCATTGTTAAGGGGCTCCTGGGTGGGTCAGTCGGTTAAGCATCCTACTTTGGCTCAGGTCATGATCTTGCTGTTAGTGTGTTCAAGCCTCGTGTCGGACTCTGTGCTATCAGCTTGGAGCCTGGAGCTTGCTTTGGATTCTCTGACTCCGTCTCTCTAACCCTCCCCACCTCATGCTCTGTCTCTGTTTCTCTCTCTCAAAAATTAAAGAACTTTAAAAAATATTTAAGAATAGCTGGTGACATAAGACTCTCATAGGACACAGCCTATGTGTACCTGCCGTGTCTGCTTCATCCAATCATAGAGAATCCCAAATTAATTGACAAACTCTGGATGGACCATATCTCTGTAATCTCTATGTGGGCGCTGTAAACACTTAAAAGGAAGACTGGTGACCCTTGACCTCACCATCTTGCCAGTCATGATGAATCGGTGAGACCACATTTCTTCTGCTAGTTTTATTATAACAGATTACACCATTTACAACCCATGTTTAGATGTTGCTATGAAATCACTCCATGATGAATATTGATATTAACTTTCATCTACTAGTATATATGTATATATTTATATCATCCATGTACAGGTACCTCCCACTTTTCAAAACTTTGCATTGTTCTACTTTGCTTTTATGAAAGATCTACATGGGTACCTGTTTTCGCTAATTGAAAAAATAAAATCCAAAGAGAAATTTCACTTTTACCATAACAGGGGAAAAGTAAAAATAACATTCAGTGTTTGTCCTGCAGTGAGACTTTGCGGAGGCAGCACGCACCCCATGCCAAGTCCCTTCCCTGGGATCCACACTCGGGATCTCTGCCTCCAGCACCCGAGCTCTGAAATCTGTCTGTGAGCCCCTGGGCTGTATCTCCATTGATTTTGCTCATCCATTAGTGAGATGGGTCCTAAAGTCTCAAAAAAAGCCTAAGAGAGGTTGTTGTTTCTATCTGGGAATGTCCATTTTTTTGTTTTTTGATAAACTAGTGGTGATTACTTCTTCACTTTATGCCATTTTGGCTTGTTAAAAGTTTCAAAGGAATAGTCTCTTGTCCGATAGTGGGAGAAACCTAGATATGCGATGCCAGTCATGTTTAGTTATGAACCAGGCCCAACAGATAATATAAATCAAATCTGTTCTAAAACCTAAATTTAAGTTCATGTATTAGTTTAAGTAACAGCTGAATTTACAAACAATCATACTTAAGAATATAAGTTGTTATTCTGAACTCTTATCATTTCTGTACCGATGTACATTGCTTTCTCATTCAGATCACCAGGATTTTTTATGTCTGTTGTTTCCAAGGCCACTGCTATTTTCCTGATGTATGTGAACAGACTTTATAAACACCCCTTGCTACAGGGAAAGAGTGGATATGAGAGGAGAATTCTGAAAAAAAAAAGACTTATCTTTAAAAGCTTAACTTTGAAACCAAAGATTTCAGCTCCCATTGGTATCTTTTTTGCCATGGTATATTCTAAAGAGTTTATATTGTGGTATACTGAATGTATTATATGCTGAAATAGGTTGCTAGAAGTTGTTCATTGACCTGGCTTTCTAAGGTCATATTCAAATAGTGGCAGATACTGTATGTTCCCTTACCCAGTATCTGTTCTCAAGTGCACTCTTCTAGAACTTTCATTACTTAGAAACTAGAATCTAGACACTCTTTCTAACCACCTTCTAAGCATGGCTGGCCACATGATTAAACTCTGGTCCAGATTTAGTAAATGGAAATTTTCTAGAAGGAACGTCCCTCTGCAGATCGGTAGTCCAGGGGAAAGATGGACATGAGGCCCCCCCATGCCCCTTCTGTCACATACTCAGGCAGGAAACCCGAGGATAACATGGCAAGAAACATGGCAAGAGTCCGGCTCCAAGCTGACACTCTTAACTAGCTGCACCTTCCTTGGTCTACACACTTCATGGCTGCTGATTAGAAGAGAAAATTTGTCTCCTACATTTAAACCTACTTCTGTTCGAGGTTTCTATTGCTGGTAGGGGAATGCAATCCTAACTAATATCCAAAAATCATCCCATCCAATATGTCAATGAGAATTAGTATTCCCTATGTATATTCTTCAGACATTTTTCTAGATAGTAGATATGAGCTATAATTATTTAGGTTTACATCTGTTCCAATCTTTACTGAATGCACCTGAGGCCTATAGTTTTTCAGGAGACAAAACACTAGTGTGAGCAAATAAATATCCCCTGATTCAAACAGCTGGTTTGGTCTGGACCATGGCACACAGAATAAAATCATCTTGACATAATCCTTCATGATGACCAATTGTTCCAAGTTTCTTGACCATATCATTAACACAGACATCAAGCTGATAATGGAAAGATATGCAGTGCCCTTCAGAAGTTGTTTTTCAAAGGCTTTTGGCCCTACGTCTACTCCTTCATTGCAGCCCTACCCAATCACTGATGAATTTGGCCACAATTTTGTTTTCCCCTACTCAATGCCCCACACAATCTCAGTATAGTGAAAAGCAATCTATACTGGATTAAGAAAACCAGAGTTAAGAGAACTCAAGATTTGTTTTTTTACAGATGTGCATTCTCCCCTGTTTCCTGTTATATAAATATCGCTCACTTCATGGAATAAGTGATGTTCCACTTCAAAAGCATATTGATAAAGTTTCACTTAACAATCACCTCCGCTGCATTGAGAGTGGCAAGCTGCATTCTCTAGAGTAATCATGACGTTGTGTTTCAAACCCATGACTACCTCGGGTGCACACACCTGACCGTGCTTCGATTTGTGATGTCAACAGATGCCCCAGGACACTCTGCAGCATTGAGTCAGAATCTGACTGCGTTTTCTGAGCCCTCCTCTGTTCCAGGGCGACTCTCCAAGATATGAGGGTAGACCAACCTCTGCAAACACAGAGTCATTTCTCATCAGCTCACTAAGAAATGTTGTTTGTCTTGTTGTTTTCAGTGAAAAGCCAGATGTAGGAGAAAAAAAAAGTGATTACCAACTGTTAAATTTCTTTTCTATTCTTTTTGTGTTGTTTGTGGAGTGGAGTGGGAAACTGCAGGATAGCACCAGGAGGTAAATACTAAAACCCTATCACTTCTTTTTCATTTAGAAAAACTTATATTGCTAGGAGAACGGATTGTAGAAACATCACTATGACATAGATTCCCAAGATATCTATGCCTCAAAAATTTCATGCTGAACCCTCTATGTTACAAATTCATGCACTGGCAAAATAACTTACTTAATTTTCAAACAATAAAAACAAAGTTTATCCATTTGTTGAATACAATTTTCTCCTCTTAATGGAAATCCCCATACCTTTCTATCAAGATTAACTCAGGTAACCTACAATTAAACTTTGATCTTTAGTTATGTAAAATTTGATGTGATACATCAAATACCAATCTGTTTATCTAAAATCAATATTTGAAACCATTTTACTGTATTGCAAAATACGTAAAGCTTTATATATGATGCTTAAGTGCTTATGAAGATTAATCTTAATAACACCAAGGGGAGATATTTCTCAAGTGAACAAAATAATAAGTTTAATAAAGAACAATTCATGACAGATTTAATATAGACCATAACCTATTTATATTTCAAAACAGTATATTTATATCTTTTTGGAATTGATACTGTAAGTCACAGACTCGAAGAAAACTTTTTCTTGACAGTTAAATTGCTGTCATCTTGTATCATAACTTAATTTAAAATGGGTGACATATCTTTATTTATCCATCTCATCTGCCATGAAATTAAAGCTGTGGATTTCTCCATTCTGATTTGACTCTGAGTGCTCAGCATTCCAATCAGCCATCTAAGTGCTGTTCACAAGGACTTAATCTGGACGTCAGCCATCTTGTGTTGGACCCCTTCACAGGCCACCTGATCTGTCCTGATACGTTCACACTGGAGACCCTCTAAGCTCCCACTGAGCTTCCATGAGCTAATTTAGATTTCGAGAAGTTGGGTTTCTGTATGAAGATTCTTCTAAGTTTCCCGAGGTGGGACAGTGGGCTGGATGTCATTATGCAGAATGCTGGTTTTTTTTTTTTTTCTTATTGATTGTAACACGGCAATAACTGAAACCCCTTGAGTTCACGCTAAATATAACCTTATCTAAATTGAATCAAAACTCAGGTTTTATGTTACAAAATGGCACGGATACACTCCAGTGAGAAACCAGCACGTCATTAAAAATGACAGAGATGAGACAGGTTGTTTTCTGATGGAATGACAAAAGGAGGATAAGATAATAAAAAAATGGATATCCTCAAAGAAAAACGGGGTGAGTTTGATACATCATGCTGCTTCATGCCAGGTCGAATTTATAGTCCGATCAACAGTATTTCTCAAATTAGCAAAGATTAACGAGATGGACAGGGCACACAGCAGGCAACCCAGTAACCCAGACTTTGGTCCTCATTGCAGACTTCCAGACTTTGACATTGATACCAGCTGTGTGACTTTGGGGGATGATTTAGTCTCTCTTTGTCTATTTTTAGTGATGCCCATCATTACATTGATGAACGCCTTTCTATTTTTCACTAAGAAATTATAAATGAACTGGAATTCACAGAGAGTCCATAAGATACCTGTACAATTGTCATGTGTCATAACATTGGAGGTTCACATTTTTTGTTCCAGAAAATAGTCATAGAAGACCTGGTGCTATGATTGGGCATGAATAATAGCAAATTCAAATTACTGAGGAAATGACAACAAAACATAAAATCTCATCCTCAGACATCACCGTGTTCATCAATGTGTGAGATTTTCCAGCAATAGAACCAGCACTGCCTTGTTTTGTTGTTTTGGACACCAAAAGGTAGAGAACCTTCTATCTGTGAAGGGCTGACTGTCTCCTGCAGCCAAAGAAACCAGTGCTCTTCACTGCATAGAGTTTCTTGCTCCCTCACCTCGCTGGGTACTGAGCCCTGACTCAGTCTCTCAGTGGCTGGGGCCTTAGGTAAGAGAGGGAAGGGCAGTCACCCCAAGGCTTTACCTCCTTCCACTTTCCTCCTTTTCTCTTCTCCCTCCATGTCTCAGGGAAACTGACATTTTTTTTCACTCTTTTAATAACCTGAGCACAACTCAACCTTCTCCATCTTTTCCATTAAGCCCTAAGTGGACTTTACCAAATAAATCTCTCTCAAATCATTTTAACTTACAGTCAGTAAAGGTATAAATGGGACAGAAATAAAGAACAAGGAAAGGCAAGCTCTTTCTTTCACACCACAAACATTGCGGGGTACATTCTATGATGTGCTTCAATAAAGAACAACATTTTGGGGGAGCACCTGTGTGTCTCAGTCAGAAAAGCATCCGACTCTTGATTTAAGCTCAGGTCATGATCCCAGGGTCATGGGATTGTGCTCTTCACTGTATGGAGCCTGCTTAGGCCTCTCTCTCCCTCTCTCTCTCTCTTTCTCTCTCCTTCTGCCCCTCTCCCTGCTTGCTCACACTCCCTCTCTCTAAAATAAAAAAAAATTTAAAAAAATAAATACTTTAGAAATGTCTGCAAAATAAATATTGATAATTATATTTGCTTTTGAAAAAATCATATTCAAATAAAAATGGTATCCTTTATCATTCATTTTATTTTAATGAGATATTTCTTTTTTTGAAAAATTACATGAAGAATGAGTCATTTCAAAGTCTCGTATTTTCCACTGGAATAATGGTGACTAAATTTTTATTTATCAACTTTTACTTTACTTGGCTTTTGTTTTTAAAACAAATTGAAAGTGTGACAAGGGGAGAGGAAGACAAAGAGCTCTTATTTTTCTGGCTCTTAGAGTAAAACCTAAAGACCTACAAGATCCTTCATCATCTTTTCTGGTGGCTCTCCCCTACCCCTCTTTTCAAATATTTTTATGTTTATTTATTTCTTTTTTGAGAGAGAGAGTGAGAGAACAAACTGGGGAGGGACAGAGAGAGAGGGAGAGAAATCCCAAACAGGCTCCATGCTGTCAGTGCAGAACCTAATGCAGAATTAGAACTCATGAACCATGAGATCATCACCTGAGCCAAAACCAAGAGACGGACCCTTAACCGACTGAGTCACCCAAGTGCCCTATTCTCCCTTTCCCTCTTAACTCAGTAACTTCATCTGCTGCTGCTGCCTTGTGTCCCCGACTTCAGAACACGGACCATATGCCGTACTTACCATACCAGCCATAGTCCCAGCTTAGCCCATGGGCCCTGTGTCATGCTCAACCCGTCACCTGACCAACTTCCTCACCCTCTTCATGTCCTAACCAAGTGCTTCCTTTTTTAATGAAGCCTACTCTGGCCACCCTATTGTAAATTTGAATGTCCTTCCACACTCTTTATGACGTCTAACCTCCTACGGTGTTCATTGTTCCCCATAGAACTGACATGTGTTTGTGCCTCAGATCTGCTGTATCTCTCAGAGCAAGATGCCTCAGACTCATAACTGTCTTTGCTTGAAAAAAGAAATTATGGCTGCTCTTATAACCTTTATAACAAGAGACTTATGGTTGAAGGATGAAGTGCTTTTTGGCAGAAGTCAAAAATGAAAACTACTTAATGGCCCCTGTATTGGACGTGGAGCCATGTGTGTAAATCACTAGATTTGCAGTGAATGAAATCACCCCAAAACATGGAATCCTAGGCAATAATCATATCTCTCTCTCTGTCACTTAGCCTTTCACCCGCAGTGCATTTAGGGATAATTATAGTACAATTATTCACCTGCATCAAATTTGAAGCTCTTGCCTAATGTTTACAAGACTTTACAAAGGATATTTAACCCATGATTGATGGGATAGTAATTATCAAACTCCTCAATCTTCTTCAAAATAAAATTTTAATGTTTATTTATTTTTGAGAGAGAGAGAGAGACAGAGTGCAAGCAGGGGAGGGGCAGAGAGAGGGAGACACAGAATCCAAAGCAGGCCCAGGGCTCTGAACTGTCAGCACAGAGCCCAGTGTGGGACTTGAACTCAGGAACTGAGAGAACATGACCTGACCCAAAGTCGGATGCTTTATCAACTGAGCCACTCAAGCACCCCTTTCTTGTTCAAAATACAGAAATGCCCAAATAAACAAACATCAAAAAAATACAGCTAATTTCGACTCACTACAGGCAAATGGTAAAGTCTTGCAATAAACAATGCACTTTGACTTACAAAAGATAATTCTAAAAAATGTGGCCTCAAGTATCCTTAAATCCAAACATAATTTCTATTTTTATTTTTCATCTCATTGTCCATGAAATGATTAAACTGAAAAGATTAAAAAATAAGCCAAAAATGTATCTGATAAAATATTATAGAACTCTCTAATCAAATCTGGGTAGTGCTAGATATGAAGCTCTCCTAAAATGCGTATTTAATATATACATACCAACAGAAAGAAGTCATTTCTCACAGAGCAGAAATAGATTAGGAGGGAAAAACTTTAATAAAATTGTTATCTAATTATCTGCCTTAGTACATTATTTTCCCCATTTATTCCCTAGTAAGGTGATGTCCCATGTTTATTTTACATACACACTGTTATTCTTACATATATGCATTTCTTGAGCCTGGAAATGAACTTGGACTTACATTTAAGCCTGAAAGACAAAGCAGCATCAAAAATGTGACATATAGTACAATGTCATTGCCAAAAGCTTTTGAAAGTATTATTTACAATATAATGTTGAATAATAATACTATTGTGTATGGCCACATGTGTTTGAATTTTTAACAAAGAAAACATACAAATGATGCCATTTTGAAAGCTCCAATGATGATTTTATATCCCTGGTTACTGCTGAACAAACCTCTTTTATCAGAGTCTCATAAATCTCACTGAATAAGATTTATTTACAACAAAATATTGTTGGTTTTTATTTAATCTTTTGGGCTTAGAATAAAGAATAACAAAATGATATTGATTTGATTCAAGCTAGGTAAATCTTCCATGACCTTGTTGCTTAACCGAGTGTAATATTCATGACTTCTAGATTAATCTATTGCAGAACAAATCCACATTTGTTCTTAAATTTTGGAGAGTGAATGGATAATAAAATTAACTTTACTTTCTGGAAGATAGATGATATATCCTGTTTGTATCTCCTATTTATGAGCTTACATTTATTTATCTGCACACCTACCCCCGTACAAATTTATTCAATGTAAATTTTAAGTAATATCAGTTTCCAAGGAATAAATTGACACAGACTTGAAACAGCCAATCATTAGTAGATACAGAACAGAACTGAGGCAGCAAGTAGTAAATAGAGAGGTAAGGAGGCAAATACAAAATATATTGAAAAATTTACCCAAAAATACAGGAACTGATGTTTGAAGGCATAAAAAAATCGAAAGAGAGTTGGGTGAAAAGCCTGGAGATGGTTAAATAAAAAAATATACCCTTTTCTCTTCTCTTTTTGGTATCTTCTTTATTTCCTTACTTTCTTCCTTCCTTTCTACTCAACTTCTATTTTGCTCCAGGGTAGAGACCTGACAGCCAATGGTCTAAAATTACATAAATTTAAGGTCTATTATTTCAAGAGAAAAGAAAAATATGATTTTACCAGTATTAACAATGTCAACGAATGGGATTTGATGGCTGATATTTGCCAGAAATATTCATAGTGTCGCTCTATTGCTATGGTTAAGGCAGTGAGTTGACTTTGAGATTGTGTTATATCATTGCCTTCAGGTCTAAAAATTTGTGCTTCCCAAATAATATTGTTTTATAATTTTATGAGATTTCTCAAATGTTTTGAAAGTCAAATGTCAAATTGTTCAAAAATAAACCCATCCATCTTTGGTCAGTTGATTTTGACAAAGATGCCAAGTCTATTCAATGGGGGAAGGGATAACCTCTTCAACACTGGTCCTTGGACAACTGGATATCCACACACAAATGAATGGGGCTGCACCCCTTATGAACACTTAATTCAGAAATTAAGTGAAAATATATCAAGTATCTAAATGTAATAAGTAAGCATATACAAAATCTTAAGAGAAACTAAAGCAGTAAATCTCTGTAGATTTGAATTTGGAAGCAAATTCTTGGAAATTACACCAGAAGTACAGGAAATAAAATCTCAAAATAGACAAATTGGACCTCATAAAAATTAAAACTATTGTGCAAGAAGAGACACCATCAAGAAAGTGGAAAGACAACCTGTAGAATATGAGAAAATATTTTCAAATCATATATCTGATAAGAGTCGGGTATCTAGTAAATATGAAAGATGTCTTACAACTCAATAAGAAAAATATAAATGATCCAATTTAAAAATAGGCAAAGAGGGGCACCTGTGTGGTTCAGTCTGTCGATTTTGGCTCAGGTCATGATCTCACAGTTCATGAGTTTGAACCCTGCAATGGGCTCTGTGCTGAAAGCACTGAGCCTGCTTGGAATTCTCTCTCTCCCTTTCCCTCTGGTCCCCTCGTCCTCAAAATAAATAAATAAACTTAAAAAAATAGGCAAACGAATTGAATAGATATTCCTCCTCATTTATATATAAAGAAGATATGTAAATGGTCAACAAATATATGAAAAGATGTTCAATAAAATTAATCATTAGGGAAATGCAAATCAAAGCTACTATGAAATAACAATTGAATGTACTAAGATGACTATAACTTAAAATTCTAAAGAAGAAAAGAACAAGTATCGGTGAAGATGTGAAGAAATAGAATCACTGATTCCTTCTTGGTGGGAATATAAAATATGCAGAAGGCAGCTTGGTTGTTTCCTTGAAGAGTTAAACATAGAGTTTCCACATCACCCAGCAATTCCACTCCTATGCATATTTACCCAAACCAAGTAATGAAACAAATTGAATTGAATTGAAACCAGATATTCAAACAAACACTATACAATAGCCACACTATTTTCAATAGCCAAAAGGTTAATAAAAAAGACCCAAATGTCTGTAAGTAGATGAATGGATAAACAAAGTGTGATGTGACCACACAGTGGAATATCATTCATCCAAAATAGGAATGAATTGTGACACCCATTACAGCACTCATAATCCACCAAGACATTCTCCCAGTGAAAGAGGCCAGACACAAAAAAGCCACATACTGTAAGATTCCATTCATATAAAGTAGCCATAGCCTGGAAATCCATAGGGTCAAAGAGCTGACTAGTTGTTGCCAGGGGCTGGGGGAGGGGAGACATAGATGTAGTGACTGCTTATATTCTTATAGGGTAATGAAAATGCCTTGGAACTAGATAAATAGAAGCAACGATCATACAACATTCTGAATGTGTTAAGTACCACTGAATGTATACTTTAAAATGGTTAATTTTATGTTACATGGATTTTACCTTAAAAATTGATAATGAAGGTCCAACCAGTGCAAATACAGTTGGTGTTAGTTTTTTATGCTGGTTCTAAACATTTATAGACAATGTACTCAAAGAACACATAAGTAAAATGTAATGTTTCTCAATGTGAAAAAGACATGTCTTGTTAAACAAAGTGTCTTTTTGAAAGTTATAATGTTTGTCTTTATTCATATATGTAAATTACAAATTAGGGTGATATGTTTGCTATTTTATAGTAAGTTGTACTAAAATATAAGATAAAAGGCAAGACTTTTAAATTTGTTTGAATGTTTATATTTTTTGAGAGAGAGACAGAGTGGAAGTAGGGGAGAGACAAAGAGAGAGGGAGACACAGAATCCAAAGCAGGCTCCAGGCTCTGAGCTGTCAGCACAGAGCCCTACACAGGGTTTGAACTCATGAACTGTGAGATCATGACCTGAGCCAAAATTGGATGGTCAACCGACTGAGCCACCCAGGCACCCCTAAAAGACAAGTTTTAAGCAATTATATGATCAACCACATTTCATTAATGCTGGTGTAATATTTTATATTATTGTTTATATTAATTTTTCAATGATTCATCAAGATCTCAATTCATCTTGATTATTTGTGAAGGATGGCTAAGATGCAGTGAAATATTTTCTTCTGAGCTATATGTTTAAGTCCAGCTATAAATTTAAAACTTGGAATGCTCCAAAATATAATGCTATTTGTAGCTGGTTTGTAACTAATATTTTGTGATTTATTTTGAAAATTTATTAGGATTGGTTCAATAATGGTTTTGTATTATACTCTGGTTTCAACATACTAAAAGTGTGCATTAAAGCACTGGAATCCATAGACAAGGACTACCCAACAGCTTTCTTCTGCATCCCCTCCCTCTGCTTAAGTCCTAATCATCCCCAACTATGGGCTCAGGTCCAGCTAAATGTTGACCTTGGTCCAGTACACAAATCAAAGTCATTCTAGAGAAAGATTACAGCATTTGCTTGAATTCTTTCAACTTGTCATTTCAACATTTTCAATGAATCCATTAGATGCTTTTTTTTTAAACCAGGCAATTTAAGACAATCATGAGCAAAACATAGGAAATGTTAACAAAGATTCATGGTTTGATGGAACTGAAAGACAGATTAAGTAACACTCATAAAATAAATACATTTTTAAATACCTGAGGAAGAAGAGAAAACATAGCACTTCCATCGAAAGAGAGATATATGGTAAATGAATAGCTAATGAAAAATTTAAAGAGGAAATATGCCATGAAATGCTTTTCAAGAGACGTGTATGGGCAGCAGATACAGGTCTTCAGACACCAATCTACCATACCTGCGTAGGACTCCAAGACACCACTCCCCCTTTCATTCATCACTTATCTCTCGGGCTCTAGTACTAGACATGGACGTCTGGTCCTCATGTAGGCTTCCTGAATCTTCACTGGCTTTTTGTCGGGCACCTTACAGACTGCCAGAATCTATCAGCTGTACTTAGCCCGGCAAGATTCCAGGTGAGACCTCTCTCAGTTTCTTGTCCTGCAGACAACTGGGAATTCATGTAAGAGAGGGAGAATTTCTGCCCCTTCAAATGAGCAAAATGGCAACAGTCAGTATTTTATGGCTTTGTTCCTGACTAAACCATCAAACAGATGTGAAAGTCCTAATTCTAAGACAAGATGTTTCCATAACCTCTACTGCAGTGTTCTCAAAACAAGACTTTTCTCTGTGTTCATCAAAGTAGATGCACTCTCAATCCCTTTTTTCTGTCCCCACCCCCACCTCCCTTCTGGCAACCACCAGTTTGTTCTCTATAGTTAGAGTCCATTTTGTCCTTCCCCCCCTTTGTGTGCTCGTTTGTTTTATTTCTTAAATTCTTGAGTGAAATCATATGGTATTTTTCTATCTCTTTTTGACTTATTTCACTTAACATTATACTCTAAGTCTATCCATGTTGCAAATGTCAAGATTAAATTCTTATTTATGGCTGAGTAATATCCCATGATATATATATATATATATATATATATATGTCTATATCTATACAACTCCTCTCTCTCTCTCTCTTTCCATCTCTCTCTATCTAGTCTTCCTTATCCCTTCAATTCATCTGGGTACTTGGATTATTTCCATGTTTTATACTTCAACGAACATAGGAGTGCATATATCTCTTTGAATGAGGGTTTTGATTTTCTTAGAGTAAATACCCAGTAGTGAAATGATGGGATTATATGGTAATGTTATTCTTAACTTTATGATGAACATCCATACTGTTTTCCACAATGGTGGCACTAATTTGCATTCCCACCAACAGCTCAGGAAGGTTCCTTTTCTTCCATATCTTTACTAATACTTGTTATTTATGCTGTTTTCAAGTTAAGCCATTCTGACAGGTGTATAGAGATATTTCATTTTAATTTGCATTTCCCTAATGATTACGGATATTGAGTATCTTTTCATGCATTTGTTGGCCATCTGAATGCCTTCTGAACAGGTGTTATTCTTTGTGTTCTGGTAGATCCCCTAATACCTATAACTGTTCCTTGGATCTATTTATTTTTTGTTCATTGAGCAAATATGAATTATGCAAATTATATATATAATATTTTGCATAATATATGTCTGTTAAATAAAAATATGTGAATTTAATTCCATATAATATATAACTATGCAAAATATATGTGTAAAAATATATGTGTGTGTTTATAAGCTATTTTCTTTTTTTAAATACATTTAAAAATTTTTTTTGAGAAAGACTAAGTGTAAAAGAGGGAGGGACAGAGACAGAAGGAGACACAGAATCCAAAGTAGGCTCCAGGCTCTTAGCTGTCAACACAGAGCCCAACAAAGCCTAATGCAGGGTTCTAACTCACAGCTGAAGTTGGACGTTTAACCAACTGAGCCACCCAGGCATCTGTATTTTCCTAACAGTGAATTGAATGGAATTAGATTGTAATTGTAGTACAGAAAGATATAACTTTTGCTGATTTGTTTAGCAAGTTAATGGAGAAGAATATCAAAATATAGGGCACTTTTCCATTTAAATCCCAAAATTATATACAATTAGAATTGTGGGCTCAAATGGAGAATCAAGGGCTTTATAATATATAATATAATATATATATATTATATGATATTATATATATAATATATAATCTTGTCATTCAACGTAATCATAGAAATCACAAAACTCTGTACTTTTACATATTCCAATGTTTCTTGTTTGAATGTCATTTTAATTCTCAAATTAACTCCATGTGCTAATACATGGGCATAAAAAGGTCATATTGCTCAGTCCTTGAGGAGTTATGGTCATGTCCCCATTACTTGAAATTCTAGACTTGAAAACTGAAGTGTCCCAGAAGGCTTTAAGAAAAAAAAAATCTTATGCAGCTATGTTTTATATTAAAAAAAAAAGATCCTGTCATCAGTAGTTTATATTTAAGATATTTTATAAAGCTTGCACATCCTCAGGCTTTAAGTCCCTGAGAAAAACAAAAGCCAAAGGCTGAAATAGCAGCTGCCTAGAGGTGGAAAAGCTTAAGGTTCTTGCCTTCCGAATTTGGGCTAAAGATATGTAGAATTAAACATTTCTTTCCATGATTGACTACACCTGAGAAAGAGTTAGTGGACAGACACTTTGCAAGAAGGTTTTGGCTTTCCAAACTAAAGTGTGGGGGGAAACATCTCAAAGCTAACCCCACCAGGAAAAGTAAACTGTGAAATAACTATAAACTTCCTAATATTGTTGGTAAAAGCATAAAGCTACAGGATAACAAAGGTAAAAGTGGAAAATTAGTTGAACCGTTAAGGGAAGTGCTTTGTTCAGCAAAATGAAAAGAAAGCCTGTTCTCTAAATGCAGAGATTCTCCTCCATACCTGTCCACCTTTGGTAAAATAGAGTATTTCAATGGTTTTTCTCATTATGCTAATGAGCTAGTGCTGATCAATGATCACCTTTTCATCTGGTGTCTATGACCTCTAGCACATAGATTTGAGGAAGCTGATTGTGAATTTTTGGATTCCAAAATGGAGTTTGCACTTAGAGACCCTCTGATAAGGAGATAGAGTTCACTGGCTCAAAGAAGACTTTTCTGTGAAGGGAAAGTTCTCCAAAGTTTGTCTCACTATAAAGAGGACTTCATGCTTGGGATTCTGATTGTTTTCCATGGTGAAGTTCCACCTACTTCTTCCTTCCAAATACTCAGAAATTTATGAGTGCATAACTTCTTACCCTCCTACCCCAAAAAACAAGAAATAACAGATGATAATATCTGAGGAACATGAATGATAATGGCCATAGAAACACACTCAGTCTTTGCATTTTGAATCTCTGAACAGGTGACAAGTATACTGATATTACACCTTCCTTCATAATACATTGGGGTTGGGTCAAAGATGTGCTCTGACATCTGCTTTCAGCCATCATTATCAGATCTGATCACCACCACCCATTAAACAATATGGACACTGGCAGTGTTCTGGAAATTACTGATGATGCTCACATTGAGGCTGACTATCTCAATCCTCCTTGTTCCATCATTTTTTCAACACACAACCATTGTGGTGGTTATCGAAGTATCTGCTCTAAAGATATCTTGGGGCACCTGGGTGGTTCAGTCGGGTAAGTGTCCAACTTTGGTCGTGGTTCAGGTCATGATCTCACAGTTTTGTGAGTTTGAGCCCTACATTGGGCTCTTTGCTGGCAATGTGGAGCCTGCTTGGGATTTTCTGTCTCTTTTTTCTCTGACACCTCCCAATTCCACACTCATGATGTCTCTGTCTCTCCCAAAATTAATATATATTCAAAAAAGAGTTGAAAAAAAAAACAAACGTCTTAATTTTGTTAAACATATAAAAGGATACATGTGATCTCCTGTTTTTGTGAGTTAATTTGTCTTCCTTATCAGTGGCATCTCAAACACTGTGTCTCCTTTTATTATGCCCTCGTGCACTTGCTCTCTAACTTCCGGTCGTGGGTAGATCATGATGCTCTGGGTACCTGCAATGCACCCAGTAATATTTACACTATTTGTAGACCCAACCATCAGCAAGTCTAGGTTATGGTATATTTTAGAGTTTTCTATCTGTCCCCCAGAACTCATTCTTGCCTTCTTCTTAAATACTGGTGTGCCCATGGAGTTAGTTTTTCAGCCTTTTTGCTTTTAGGTGTGGGGATGTCTCTATGTTATCACCAGTGGAATGTGAATGGTGAGAACTGGATTTATCGTGAAGGCAACATTGCTAGCCTGGCTTCCTGGAATACTTTTCCAGAGTAGAACTCTACCCACTCTAGACTGTTAGCCTACAAAGAAATTACCTTTTACTTTTATTGGAACTACTACATTTTCAGTCTTGTTTGTTATAGTAGCTCAGCCCTATCCTAATTAGCATACTATAACTTACACCATTTTTATACTGAAGTATAATTAACATACAGTGTTACATGAGCTGCAGGAGTACAGTATAATAATTCAGGTATTCTGTCCATTACGCAGTGTTCCTTGTGATAAGAGTACTCTTAGTCCCCTTTATCTATTTCACTTATAACCCTGCCCACCTCTCCTCTGGCAACCACTAGATTGTCCTCCATATTCAAGAGTCTGTTATTTTGTTTTTCTTATTTGTTTGTTCATTTATTATTTTTTTCTTAAATTCCACATGTAGGTAAAATCAGATGGCATTTGCCTTTCTCTGTCTGGCTTATTTTAGTTATTATATCTGTAGGTCCCTCCATGTGGTTGCAAATGGCAAGATTTAGTTCTCTTTTATAGCTGAGTAATATTCCAGTGTGTGTGTGTGTGTGCGTGTGTGTGTGTGTGTGTTGTGTGTGTCTATATGTGTGTACATATATGTGTGGGCACCACATATACTTTACTCATCTATGAATAGACACTTAGGTTGCTTCCATTTCATGGCTGTTGTAAGTAATCCTGCAATAAACATGGCAGTGACTATATTTTTTTTGAATTTGTGTTTTTAATTTTCTTTAATCTAATTTTCTTTAGATAGATACCCAGTAGTGGAATTAATGGGTCATACAGTAATTGTATTTTTAATGTTTGGAGGAACCTCCATATTGTTTTCTACAGTGGCTATACCAGTTTGCATTCCCAAGGTATGAAAATTCTTTTTTCTCCACTTCCTTGCCAACACTTACTACTACATACAACTGAACTGACCAGACATGGGCACAGGATATTTGAAGTAAGCAGACTCAGGAAAATTCTTGAGCAGGTGTTACTGTGTCTCTAATCAGACACAGTAGGAGGTGTGAAATGCAGATTATTTTATTATTTAGAAAAATTTAGTTACAGGTGTCATTGAACTAAGATGCTTAAAAAATTTTTTTTAATGTTTATTTATTTTTGAGAGAGACAGACATAGCACAAGTGGGGGAGGGCAGATAGAAAGAGAGGGAGACCCAGAATGTGAAGCAGGATCCAGGCTCTGAGCTGCCAGCACAGAGTTTGATGCGGAGCCCGATCTCATGGACTGTGACATTATGACCTGAGCCAAAGTTGGGTGCTTAACCAGCTGAGCCACCCAGGTGCCCCAAGATACTTTATATTTAAGAATAGACCTCAAGACATGAAATACATTATATGTCAACTTTAAAGACTATTGATATCATTTTAACTTGTGAGAAATAGAAAGACAGATTAAGAGTTTCATGTGAGAACCAATAACAGTTTTTGTTATTTTTTTTTTCCTGTCCTTGACAGAATGTATTAAATAAGCAAACACCACCAACAAGCAGAACAAGTACTACATTGTAAAAATATTAACAAAAAGAAAACCCTCTCACATGCATAAATGAAAGATTGCACACATAGAACTCATATTTTTCAAGCTTCAATAGTAAATATTTTGATACTACATATTAAATACTGCATGGTTTACCCAAGCTAAGATGAAACCACATCATGAATCAATAAGCATTTTGCATTTTCTTTCATTATCTACTCAAAGTCGTGCCTACTGCACCTCTAAACATTTCATTAAATCCAATTATACAGCAAACACTCCCAAAATAAACTTAGATTGTATTGCAGTTTCACTTAACAGTATATAAAATG